>NLAU01000866.1:0-15267 GCA_002370875.1 Metschnikowia arizonensis
ACTGACTACTGACTTATGACCATTGACTGCTTATACTAAGTACTACGGACTACGGACTACTGACTACGGACTACTGACTACGGACTACTGACTGCTACTGCTACTGACTACTTACTACAGTGATAACTGGCTTGTGGCAGTCATTCATAGCGACATTGCTTTTTGATTTTTCGATGTCGGCTCTTCCTATTATACCGAAGCAGAATTCGGTAAGCGTTGGATTGCTCACCCACTAATAGGGAACGTGAGCTGGGTTTAGACCGTCGTGAGACAGGTTAGTTTTACCCTACTGATGTTACAATAGTAATTGAACATAGGAGGATGCGTTTATTCAGATAATTGGTATATGGCTTTGTTTGATAAAGCATTGAGCCGAAGCTACCATCTGTTGGCTGAACGGCTCTAAGTCAGAATCCATGCTAGAAGTAACTGTAGAAGCTGTAGACTACAGTATCTACAAGGTCTACTTTACACTACTGCCACTGCCACTGCTACTGCTACTGCTACTGCTACTGACCACAGATCACTTGTGTAATGGCTCTCGATGTAATGTGTGTGAGGTGGTGATGTTTAGTGGACTAAGTTGAAAGCGTATCTTTAATTATATCGCATGGTCTACTTTACTTTACTTTACTCGTTCCATTCTAAAGATAAAGGGAGATATCTAAAAACAACAATTAATTGAGTCTGAAAGTTATCCGTTGATATAATCATCTATAGCTAGCTACGAGACACTTTAGCTATAGGAAGTGGATACAGGGCCTGCCTGCATATACACACTGGTCGCACTCCATGCTATTGATTTGAGTCTATCTAAGAAAAAAGGTGACGAAGTCGAAAACCATGATATTGAATTTGCCTTTGTGGCTACTCTATCAAAGTGATTGTTAAAACAAATCATACATTTTCCTTGATATTTGTTGTTTATGATGATGAACTTTGAACGGTTCTTATGTAATAGCAAATTGATTTGGTTATAAGATCCATGAGACAGACCTAAACTAATTGAGAAACACTAAGACAGAAACCAGAATGCAGAGCTAAGACAGAATGCAGAATCCAGAATCCAGAATGCAGAATGCAGAATCCAGAATGCAGAACTCAGACAGAATCCAGAATGCAGAATGCAGAATGCAGAATCCAGAATCCAGAATCCAGAATCCAGAATCCAAAACTATGACAGAAACTAATTGTCTGACTCTGGCTCCTCTTGCTCAACTAATCACTATCACTTTTTGATGACATCAAGTCACCAGGGTGTGGTAGTGATACTGCTCTACTCTACTCCACTCTACTACTATTCTAAAGAAGTACATCAACAAGAACATCTAAAGGAAGGCACAGAACAAGAATTACAGGAACTACTACTTTAGTAGT
Source organism: Metschnikowia arizonensis (assembly GCA_002370875.1). NCBI lineage: Eukaryota > Fungi > Ascomycota > Pichiomycetes > Serinales > Metschnikowiaceae > Metschnikowia > Metschnikowia arizonensis. The sequence goes on from NLAU01000866.1 coordinate 1,378, forward strand.
ATTATTAATTAATAGTGAGTGAGTGTGAGTTCATCAGTGCGTACTCCCTAAAACAACATCACCAGTTTTCAGACATTTTAGTGGCAGTGCGCGGTGTAAGTGGTCAAGCGCAAAGTGCGAGTCCAAGACTGCGAATGGGGTTGATTTTGGACATGGCGAGCGCTCTAGTGAAGACCCAGGACAAGTGCGACTGACGGGAGTGAAACTGAAACCTCTACTAGTACTACCAAGTCACCGTCGCAAGTCTATGCAGTCTGTGGCTACTCAAGTGTCAAGTCTATCCAGTCTGTGGCTACTCAAGTGTCAAGTCTATCCAGTCTGTGGCTACTCAAGTCTCAAGTCTATCCAGTCTGTGGCTACCGTGTCAAGTCTCAAGTCTCAAGTCTCCAATATCTAATCCATATGCATATGCTATCACAAATCATTCATATCATGGAGATATAACCTTTGGCCCAAACCCACGTGAAAAGCTCGCCTGGTCCTGGCAAAACTATAAATATTGTTCTCCGAAGGTAATCCCTTATATAAACAATAGTTTGGATGCTCAAGACAATTCAAAGCCTGATAAAATAATAGCTCCCATTGATATTGAGGGCGATTTTGCTGTTCCATGAAATACCGCATCCACAAACTATCCTTACTATATTGTCAGGGTCCAGACATACCTGGAATTCATTAAACTGGCTTCTTTAAGATAGACCTCAATTCCTTGCTTTTTACAAGATGGTGACTTGTTTAGCTTTGACCCCTTGAAATTCTCGTCCAATAGCAGAAACGAAAATGAGCCTCGACTTTAGGTAATGTGGAACCAAGGATTCAACAAATGTTAAAATTTGCAACTGTTTCGTCTTAAAATGACCGTTAAATTGGTTTTGATATTTCACCTACCGATCCGATGCCCACGAGCAAACTGAAAAACAACAATTAAATGAAAACAGGAACAAAGACCCTATGATGAACCAATATAAACTTTAAATATTCAAAAAAGATAAAGAAGAACCCTGTGTCTATGCCCAGTACTAGCACCATGCAAAATACGCTTTCAATGCAGCTTGGGCGTCACCGGCACTCAATTCCAGCTTCAAGGTTGAGTGACTCTCAGCAGGCTCAACGAGATGGAGGTTAAATACCTCATTTTGATCAAGTATGCACCGGTTTAGTGGCTGTACTATTGTACTACTCACTATTATACCTCAAGACACCGAGTCACGATTCATCCTTTATGCCTAATAGTTGATATCCTGACTTAGGCTCTATGGTGATTGATTTATCAGTCTTGGCCGCGGATAATCAAACTGACTTCAAAGGCTGTATCTCGCATGACAATCATAATTCACTAACATCTATTCTTCTGTAATAGATGCTTCCATCTGTCTTATGGCAGCTGTGTTTCAAGGATTTTCACATCTTGGCCATTTCTTGCACAATATAATCCATCATATAGGTCTCCTCTATCATATCGTCCAAACGCTGATAGTGTCTCTCATTATAAGGCAATATCAGATTGACTATCTTGCGCATGTCTCCATTCTCCAAATCAATGCTTTCAAGTACAACATCAAGAACTTTCTGAGCAATCTCAAAATGCTTGAAGTTAATGTTCCAGTCACGCACTCTCCTGAGTAATGCCACTATTTGGTCTGCATTGAGCATCTTCATGGTCTCCTCAAGCTTCCATGAACCAACCGTCAGGCCTGCATCTTCATTGGCTCCAATCAGTGACTTGATCACATTGTATACTCTCATCAGATGCTCCAATGTCAATGCAAGCAAGAACGCATTGCTCCAGTCATTCTGCTTGATATAGTTTGTAAGCGATTGCTCCTGTTCAATCCTCTCCTTCTCTTTGTTTTCCCTTTCCTCAAGCAACTGCTCCGTATTGTCTTGCCAGAAACTCATATAGCCATCTGCATCTGCTGATACCATCTTGAGCCCATCGTCCTTGGTGTCCATGGCCCAAATACGGTTGTTGTGGTTGTCCAATGTACCCACACACTCGCTCTCCTTGAGATCCCACACTTTAATGAGTCCATCGGCCCCACAACTCAAAACTTGCTTGTTTTTGTTGAAGAACCTGCACCGCTGTACTGCATTGGTGTGGCCCTCCAAGGTCTTGGTGCATGAGTAGTCATTCAACAGCCAGATCTTGATGGTCTTATCACCGGAACTCGTAGCAATGACTTTATCATACTGGCAGAAATTGATATCCCAGAGGCCTCGCTTGTGACCACGAAGTATACCGATGGTTTCACCTGACTGTGAGCTCCATATCTTGGCAGTCTTGTCAAAGGATGCAGTGGCGAAAATCTCGTCGTTGGGTGCCATGGCCACGGCATTGATATCCTTTTCATGAGCTCTGCGTGTAAAGTCACTGTTTTTGACCACACCCCCTTCCTCTTTGGGCACCTTCCACTTTTTGACTGTCAAATCTGTAGATGCTGTGATCACAAACTTGGGGAACAGGCCTTCTGACCGAGCCATAGCACAAGCTGTGACTGCACCTGCATGACCTAAAAATGTGGCATACACTTTAAAATCACCAGCTGCAAAGTCCCACACCCAGAGCCGGGCCTCGTTATCCTTCCCACCCGTCAAAATCCAAAACCCATCGTCACTGGCATCCAAGCAGTTAAGCAAATCAGTGTGCCCCTCGTAGAGTTGCACGTCTAGTGGAGACTCTGGGTTTACCACCCTGAGTGCAGGAGCATTGGTGGCCATGGCAACGAGAGCCTTGTTGGGGCCAGCAAAGCGAATATCGCCAATGATGCCGTGGTTTCCCGCCACCTTGCGTGTAGAGGGCACAAAAATGAAGTTTTCCCCCGTGGTCTTGGCACAGTCCAAGTTGAGTTCCACCAACGTCTGGTCACTCAATACCATCCATACGACTTGATCTTGCAGCAGCAGCAGCACCTGCGCCACATCCGTAACCATCAAATCTTCCAGTGTTTCAAGCGGTTGCTTGGAGCTACCCAAAGGTTTGCCAGTGTCAAGGTCCCATAACCTCAAGTTGCTCCCGCTTCCTGCAGTATAGAAGAGCTTCACACCCAGCATCTCCACAAACCCACACTTTTCCACCTGGTGCCGAACAGAAAACGAATTTTGCACCTTCCTCAAATTCTGCGTATTGTATACAACCACAATCTCGTCTCTTCCTCCACTAATAAAGTAATCGCCTGAGCTCAGAAAGGCTAGGCCCCTAACTGCGCCACTATGCTCTTTTGTAGTGCTTAAACACTTTCTGTTAACAAGATCCCAGACTTTGCAAGTTCCCATGGTATCTCCCAGCGCTAGCATCCATTTTGCTGAATGGAGTTGTCCATAGAAAACCAATGAACAGATGGTAGTTCCGTGTCCCTTTAAGGAATGCGTCACCTGTCCACTTTCAATATCCCATACATAAACTGCACCGTCTGTGGCTCCGAACGCAAATAATGATGACGTTGCATCGGCGGCGGCTATATAAACAGGCGCCGAAAACTTATATTGTCTAAGGATAGTACCATTTATACCATCATAGATACGGAGCTGTTGGCTTTGTGAAACGGCAGCAAGGCGGGATGCATCTGGCGTCAAGGCAAGAGCAGTGATTGTTTCGCCGTCGCCTTCGATTTGCTGGATGATGGTATTGGATTGCAAGTTAACGATAGAGATATCGTCATCGAATGGAGTGGCGACTATGGGGGATTCGGAGGCGAAAGCTGCTGGTGTAGCGCCCACATAGAAGGGGGGCACAGTATCACAAGTGTAGGAGCAGCGGATAGGTTCTGCCATTGTAGAAGAGAAGTAGGAGAGAAGAAGCGTGTGGGTTGGAGAGATTTTTGGAGGGGGCGCGCACGCAGGTAGATGAGATGAGTATAGAAGATAAACCCAATTGGGACCACGTGCTTGAGGAGGGAGGGGCGGAAAAAAGAAAGCCCGATGCGGGGCTCGAACCCGCAACCTTTTGATTGACCTTATGATATTAAGAGTCAAATGCTCTACCGATTGAGCTAACCAGGCTTAATTTGAATGCGGTCCACCAACAGGCATATAGGAACCTGTTGTGTAAGACAATTACTATACAGGACACCGAAGGTACGGATGTAAAACCCGTGCAATCCTGCATGCCCCAGCCGGCTATAAATACAGAGGTCCGTCCAGGCGCGAAAGGGATTTGGAGATTAGTCTTTTTACCTAATTTTAGTTTGAATACAAATACAAGTTTGACTCCAGAAGCCGGCTGTAATCCCGATTGCAATCAACAGACCCCCAGACGAACCCTAACAGTTCATTGTTAGGACTTAACAGGAAAAACAACTGTTAGTCTTATAATGGACGTCTTCCCTACGTCCTATAGTTTATCATGGTGTTTATTGAACCTAGAATAGTCGAGGAACACCCTGGTTAATCCAAGGGGAGGAAAACCTCGCTGTTATATACACTGGGTGTATGCAACCCTGCACGAACATGAAACATATGCACGTTATATGCAAGAGTTACCCAACCGGGATACCTTGCATCTCAGTATCATAATAGGCATTCGTTTCCTAACATTCATGTTAGGAAAATTCATATGACAGCTAGAATTGAGTACCTAGTGTCAATGAATGAGACGGACGAGGCTTAGCCTAGGCCTAGCTTCAAACCATACCATACATAGGTGTGAAATGGTATGGTGGTGTGTATACAAGGACACTTGAATACTGGGTGCCCATGCACATGCACGTCGAGGCATGCGAGGTGCGCCATTGCGAAGTCCCAATCGGGAGTTCAAGGAACCGATATGTAACGGCGGAGAGATTCGCAATGTTTCATATCCAGAAGGTCCGCAGATTCGGAAATCCCTCAAGGGTTACCCGAACCTGCCGAAAAGTATATAAGACCAACAGGTTCGCCTGACTAGATATATCCTCAGGGATTCCTCTAAGTCAAATCTAGTTGTATTCGAATATATACGATAGTGATAAGAACTTTATTCTAAAATTCACTCTGAACCTGTCCCAGTCTAACAGTTCACCTCCTTTCCACAAGTTGCTACGTTTTCACAGGTTTTAAAGTCTAATATTACTCTCAGAGATATTTTAATTACTATTAATTATTCCAGTAAATACCCATGGCCTTGGCGTTCTCACGTAAATACTTGTCAATATAATCCTCAAGACCTTCGCCCCGTTCGCCGTATCGGTCACCGTTGAGGATCTGCTTGAGTCGTAGATACAAGAAAAACACATCACTAAAAAATAATGATATGCGTACCTTAAGGTAGGAAAAGAAGCCCAAGGCGTGGCCCGAGTCCAAATCATTGTTTTTCTCGAGCGCTAGCTTTGTCAATACATTGATGCGGTTCACCGGGCTCCCCATGGTCTGGTTCAAGGTCTGCATCATTCTCATTGTTCTCAGGACAAAGATCAAAGCCGGCGGGAACTTTGTTTCATCGTTTAAGAAGTTCTTTATGATTTCCAAGGAGCTTGGAGCATCCTCAGGTCTTGTCTTTGCAGGAGGCTTCAACTGCACTATAGCCTTCAAGAGCTCACAGGACCGAATACCCCATTGGTCAGCAATGTGTTCAATTTTCGACAGGTCAGAGCCTAGTAAGTTTCTCCACAAATCACGGTACTCGGCCATGAATTTGCGTGGTAAGGTGACATAGAGACCATGGTCTAGAATCACTAGCTGTTGTTTTCCATGGTGGAATCGTACCAACATGTTTCCCGGATGGGGGTCGGAATGAATGAAGCCATATTGGAAGATTTGCTTGGCAATAATCTCTGTGTATTGTTTCATGAGATAGCCTAGAGACACATTATTCTTGATAAGAAGGTCTTTATCAGTGAGCGGCATACCATCAATCCATTCAGCAGTAAAAACTCTGGGTGTAGAGTACTCAGGGTAGCATTTTGGGATGTACACGTTGAGTAAGTGGGCGTTGGAGTCATTTTCAATCAAGTTGCTGAGTTTCTGGGAATTGGAGAGCTCACATGTGAAATCAACCTCTTTTTCAAGGTGTTCGGACACATAGTGGGTGAAATTGAAGGGAATATCAAACACCTTAGCGTATAAGAATGACATCAACTTGTAGACAAGCAAATCTGCGGGCATTTGCTTGGCTATATAAGGGTGTTGGACCTTGACGGCCACCTGTAACAGCAGATGTTTAAGAAGAGCTCTATGGACTTGAGCTATCAGAGCTGAAGCCACGGGATGATGATCAAAAGAGAGAAACACATCATTCTCGTAGGAAGAGCCTAAATGGGCACGTAAAATTGCATCAGTTTCAGGCCAGCTATCAACTGGGGCATCATCATAGAGAGCCGTGAAACGCTTCTGAAACGCTAGGGGGAATAAAGGACCCTGATTGGCTATTGCCTGGCCTAGTTTAATGTATAGGCCTTTATTCAGGTTAATCATGCATAGAATGGCGTCGGAAGCCTCTTCATGGAGGTCTTGTAGGTCTTTACCTTCCGGCCTTTTGTAGTACTTATAAGCGACCATAGAAAGTACATAAGTTGCCCGGATACTTCTTTGGATAGTAGAAGCATAGAGGTATTCATCAGTAAGGTAAATAGCAGAAGCGGAAATTGCTAATAAAAGGGATTTTCGAAGTAAGCCATTGAGTTTGAGTAGATGGGGGATATTTTGAGTTTTTCCATAAACCTTTACAGTTTGGAACCGACGGAATTGCCACTTTCTAGCGTTGTGGCTGAGGTTTAGCGGTCTGAGGGGAGTTCCATACATAAGGTGAATGAAGAGCAAGTAGTGCGATTACACTCACTGGTAACCACACGAATATATGAATTTGCAGAAAAGGTGTAGGACTGAACAGTCTACATAAGAGGACAGTCTACTCATACAGTCTACACCGTCTACTCATACAGTCTACACAGTCTACTCATACAGTCTACACAGTCTACTCATACAGTCTACAGTCTACACATACAGTCTACAGTCTACACATACAGTCTACACCGTCTACTCATACAGTCTACACAGTCTACAGTCTACACATACAGTCTACACCGTCTACTCATACAGTCTACACAGTCTACTCATACAGTCTACTCTAGTCAGTGTAATCAGAGTCAGACACTATAGGTACATCTTTGTATTATGCCAGATTTATCATGCCAGCCTAGTCTGTCTGGTTTGTTAATCCTCGACATCCTCGACATCAACTGATGGCCTCTCCACATCCAAAAGCCACTCCAAAAGCCACTCCAAAGCCAACTGTTTCCATGCAAATGCTACTCCTAACTGATTTACAGACAACAAAGTAACAATTTAATACATAGACTGTTAGAAACACTGGAGACTTGGAGATGCACCGGCTATCTACTGATATATTAATGTAAGTGGAACAGACGCAGACTCAGACAATCTTTTCGATAGAACTGAGAGTGAGAATTATGAAAATGAGAACTAAGAGAATTATGAAAATGAGAACTAAGAGAATTATAAATTATAAATATCAATTATAAATTTATGGGTATCACACTACCCATGGGAGTATAAATCACCTATCATGTGCGATCAGACGCGGAATTGCCTTAGACCCTGTCAAAGACAGAGGAGCAATGATGCTTTCCCCTATCTTTGGAGATACCTCCGGGAATCTGTCGAGCCGAAGGCGCCATACGCAGAGATAAGACGCGCGCTGTCGTATCATCCTATCAAGTTTGAGGACGCCAGTGATACCTCATTTCCCGCTTTTCTATATAAGACTCAAGGATTCCTCTTTCTGAGAATCGAACCACGAATAAACAGAGTTTTGGAAGTACTAAACATAAAGAATCTAACAACATCAAAAAATTATAAATATCAATAAATTATAAATATCAATAAATTATAAATATCAAAAAATTATAAATATCAATAAATTATAAATATCAAAAAATTATAAATATCAATAAATTATAAATATCAATAAATTATAAATATCAATTAAATTATTACCTGGGAATTATAGTCACCGATGTGCGATCTAACGCGGAATTGCCAGACCCTGACAAAACATGAAGGCAACAGCAATCCAACCATTTCTTATTCTCACCAGATTTGTCATTGTCTCTACAGCAATTCCAGAAGTACAGCGGCTGAATAGCCGCTCCCGACTCTCACCGGAATTATCTCGCTCGGATTAGGACGTAACAAGGCCCCAAGATTCTATAAGACTCAAGGATCCCTCTGAGAATATAAAATTAAAATGAGAATTATAAAATTAAAATGAGAATTATAAAATTAAAATGAGAATTATAAAATTAAAATGGGAATTATAAAATTAAAATGAGAATTATAAAATTAAAATTAGAATTATAAAATTAAAATGAGAATTATAAAATTAAAATGGGAATTATAAAATTATATAAATGAGATCAAAATGAGAATTAAAAATTAAAAATGAGAATTATAAATACATCAATTATACTTCTTTCATCCGTTGGTACTTTCAACTCAGTTTATTCGTTGATAAAAGTTCTTGGAAAGTAGGTAACGGGCGGTAGACAATCAGGAAAAATTGGAAAAGTAGTGCATACCGAGAAGGTGCAGTAGCTGAGACAGTATCCAGGCTAAGATTCGGTAGGTGAAATATCCAATGGTGTGCAGAACGGTCCACCAGAACGGTCCACAAGGTGGTGGAAAAAATGACTAAGTGGGAGCCACCGTCGTGTTGGGAAACTGCGCGATAAGTTGTTGCGCAATCACCAGAGTGCGACTTATTTTTGTTAAGGTATTCACTTTGTCGATGGTGGAAGAAAAGTGCACGGAGTGCTTAAGGTAGGTGAAAAACTTGCAGGATCCGACTACGCCCTGCATGCTGGATTCTCTATCAAAGTCAAAAAAGTATAATTTTATAATCCCCCATGGGTATCACACTACCCATGGGAGTAAAAATCACCTACGATGTGCAGACGTGGATTGCCAAACAAGTGGAAAGGAAATATAGCCATTCCTACTCTTACCGGACTTGTCCTTGACCCAAACAAATAGGAGTACAACGGCTATCCAGTTCCATACTACCAGCGGATGTAGGACGTGGCAACATGGTTACACCCAAGCCCAATTTTTTATATAAGACTCAATAAACAGAGTTTTGGAAGTACTAAACAATCATAAAGAATCTAACAGTGCGGTGGTGTAGGGAATGGCTGAATGACGTTGCACTGCTTGGGTCAAAGGCAATTCCACGTCTAATTGTGACTTTAGTCCCATGGTATGTAGTCTAGTTTATAATGTAGTCTACTCTAATCTACTCTAATCTACTTAATCTAGTCACTAGTAGTTCAAATAATTTCAATTATAATTCTACACATTCTACTCTTGAAGGTTCTACAGGAGTGGGAGTATTCTTCAAGTATTCATCTAATATAATACTTTATTATGTTTGTCTATTTTAGAAATTCCATCAATAGTTAAGTACTAGAAGTTGTGATGATGTATAATTGAACCAACAGTGCGCGCATATCGCACGCTCACTCAATGAGCATTGCCTAATAAGGCAATAGGCATCTAAATCAAATTACCCACACCCACAAGAAAACTTCTTATATAAATCTATACTACTAAGTACTTAAGAAATATCGAAACCCCTTCTTATTCTTTAGAGTAACTAGGCTTGGAAATGTTAGAATCGCTAATCTACAATTGCAAGACGACGTGTATGCAGGTTCCCTATATATATATATAAAGAGGTAAAAACCACTCCGCTTGGTACATAGGTGCATCAGTATTAATATCACTTAAGTACTTATAAATGTTATACAAGAAATTTCTGGACGTAACTGATTGATTGATTATAAAGAGCGAAGGCTCCCTTATATTGCCTTATTAGGACACAATGCCTTAGGAAATAAAGCCATAGTGTTATGTGCACACTATTGATTTTAAAGGATGATTTGAACAATTTGGTGGATGTAATTTATAAAGTATGATTTTTTCTCTGTATCGATTTTTAAGACTGCTCAAAATATATAAGAAAACCACAAATCTCTCACTTTATAAATCTCAAAAATCTTTATTAACTTAGTTGACCAGAAATACAAAAATCTAATCAATCTACTCAATCTACTCAATCAAAAAATTACACATCCGGCATACAAGAGTGCGCCAAAAATACTTTCAACTTCTACTTCAAAAACTACCCTCTAATGTTCCTCACATCAGCTCACATTCTTCGTCTGACTACTCGCAGCTACTCTTCAGCTGTCTCTTCTCTGGTAGCAACTCCAAGAAAGATTGGCGCGGTCCGTGGCGGTTTCACGGGATTTTTTTTTGGTGTTACCGTGACAGGAGCTGCGTCGTATTACTACTTGTTGGACATGTTTGAAAAGACAAATAGTGCAGTGATTGTGGACTTGATGGCATTGACCGAGTCTGTGCATAAATTGGAACAACATGTGAAGTCCATTGAAGAGAGAAAGTGAGATTCAATGAAAATTTCTATATACACTTATAAATCATTGATAAATCTGCAACTGTAGTCAAGTAACTCTTCAAAACTATCACGGCCAATTCCCCCTGAAAAGTCTCCCACAAACATCACCTCCACTCTTCGGCCTCCCAACAGCCCTCCATCAACTATACTAAGCTGTGCCATTTTGTTTTCCTCAATCTCTATGAAAAGCTCCCGCCTGTAGTTCATACTAACAAATGAATACACCACGGTCTTTCCATCGATATTGACTTCCATGGTTGAAGCCACTGACGTAGGGTTTTTTCCACTAAAATCAAGCCTCAGCTCCTGGAGAAACTTCCGGATACCCACTTGGTCCCGGAGCCGAGGGTACTTCATAGCAGGAGCGGAAAGAATACTGTCTATGGACTTTTTCTCAGACTCTGCCTCTTTCTCTGCCTCTTTCTCTGCCTCAAACTCTCCCTCAAACTCTCCCTCTTTCTCTGCCTCTTTCTCTGCCTCAAATTCTCCCTCAAACTCTCCCTCAAACTCTCCCTCTTTCTCAGACTCCTGTTCCGCCTGTCTAGGCAAAACATGGCCAGTCAATTGGCATGTCATCTTGATGTCACTGGCTTGCTTGGGTAAACAAATAAACGCATTGTTTTCTCCCTCAACCGTAACAACCTGTATGGATTCAATGTCTGGGATGGAATTGTCGTTGAGTTGCATCCACATCTCAATGGGAGGGTACTTGATGTGATCTTCCAAATTTGTGTTGGAGCCCACGTAAGGCGAGGGGGAGAACTTGAACTGGAGACTGTAGATATGTGGATCTACTTCCAAGTTCGTGGGCTCGCGGCTTGCAAGTGCCTTGGAGAGCGTGCGGTCATGCACCAACGGCACGTTTGTGTTGAAGGTATGATGCTTTGCAATGTCCTGAGAAGGAGGGCTGGAGTCTTGAAGCATTTTACTCTCCTTTTCAAAGAGCACGTGCCCAAGTGTCACGGTGAACATGGGGTTATCAAGCATGGAATCTGCTACTCCATGTAGCGATTGTCTGTAACCAAAATCCGTCAATTGCTTATAGATTTTGTCTCTTGTTTCTGTAGGAATCATAAATTGGATAGGATTATTAGAAAGAGCAGAAGAGGAATCAGTGGAAACGTTTGATGGTGATGGTGATGGTGATTCTGATTCTGATGCTGATTCTGTTCCTGTTCCTGTTCCTGTTCCTGTTCCTGTTCCTATTCCTGTTCCTATTCCTATTCCTGTTTCTCTTCCTGTTCCTCTTCCTGTTCCTGTTCCTGTTCCTCTTCCTGTTCCTTCTGTCTCATCTACATCGTCCTTCAGAAGACCTAACGACTCTAAAAGATCATAGGTCTCCTTGGCAAGCTCCGCAGGAATGGTCCGAGATAAGCTGTCACCTTTAGACTCCATGTATAGTTTCCTCAAAGTGTCATACTCAAACGCCTCCAACTCACGCTGTAAGGATCTGGTGGGAGCAATGGCCAGGCCTTCTTGTGAGAGTCTGTAGTGCCCCATGGATCTTGCTTTCCATGCCATTCCGTAGGTGTCATTATAAGGAGTCAAGAAGTGAGACAGAAGGTCTTTGGGCAAGTGCATGAAGTTATGGGAGTGGAGATTGAAATCCAAAAACCACACCAAGAGTCTCTTGATACGTTTCACCTGGGTGGCACTGAAGGCACAGAGCTCGTACTTGTTGCCATCAAGATGGGAAAAATACACCTCGACAAGCTTACCAATATCTTTGAAGGTGAAAGCTCCATATTTCCTCTCGTAAAGCAACTGGAGCGTGGTAAAGTCAAACTCTTCTGTATAGACATTTTCAAACTTATGCTGGAGGTTGATGGAAGCATTCTGGAGCTGGTAGTCGGTGCCCACAAGAATCAACTCCTTTTTAGACATATCGAAATCCAAGCTCGATACAGTGGAGCGCAAGAGCCTCAACAACAGGCCTTTTTGCAGAAGCAACAAAAACATCTCCTTATGAGATAAAGGAATGCGCTTGGTGGCAAATACCAAGTCGGTAGGCGCCGGCGACTCGTTCCAGATGTGTCTTACTATGTAATCACTGAGTGTAGCCTTATTTTTTTTCAGTTTACCTGGCACTTTTCCATAAACTTCCACATATTCAAGCAACTGATTCTTGGTGAAGGATTTCTGCAACGTAAGGATGGTCAGGTTCATATCGGAGGAAATGGAGCCTTTGGTCCGGGCAATTTTGAAGTTCTCCATGGTTTCAATGATATTAGACGAGGAAGGAGAAGGAGAAGGAGAAGAAGAAGAAGAAAAAGCAGGATCTAGATCAAGCCCATTAATTTCCAGTACCTTGTAGCGAAGCTCAGTCTTATTTTCATGGAGTTGTACGAACTTAGACCACGCCTTATCTTTTGTTTCTTCAGGCTTCAAGATCAAAATTTTCTTCTTCTTATCTTTATAAGGGCTATTAGCCTGAATGATATCGAGTACAGACAGAGACAGTTGACATAAATGATGATATAAGGAGAGATGACGATGCGCCAGCCGCTGGAACAGTCTCCTAATGAACATGAGGAGTATAGTAGAGAAGGTAAGAAGAAGAACCCACGTGATATGCGCGTTAAAAGGGTGCGAGATGAATATAACAGAAGTACCACAGAGTGCGATAAAGAGAGGAACAAGCCTAAAAGATTACATTAAGTGAGTAGGGAATTGCAGGACCACTTGATTGGCAATGCATGATTAGCAATCCATGATGTCTGATTAATCCATGATGTCTGATTAATCCATGATGTCTGATTAATCCATGATGTCTGATTAACCCATGATGTCTGATTATCCCATGCTGGTTGTATGTAGTGAAGTACGAAAGTCCCTTTAGATTTAAAAATACTTCTTGAACTCCTTCAACAAAGAGTACCCAGCAAAAATGGCACCAGTGACCCATTCTATGTACTTATGGACCTGGTAAGGTAATTGTATAATGTAATATCCTACGATGTGCTATCACGGAATTGCCATAGACTCTGACAAACAAAGAAGGCAACGGCAATCCAATTATCCCTTACTGGAATTGTCATTGACCCTAATACGTAGGAATGCAGTTACAATTCAGCCATAGATAAACCGTACATCCCTACCCAGTATTGGGAACTCATCAAGGAATAAACTGAGTTACAAAAGTACCAACGAAGTCTAACAAAAGTGTATAGTGTATAGTGTAGTGTATAGTCTCACTAGTGGAGAAATACCTCCGATGTACGCTGAGCTGAGGGTGCTGAGACCGCGCCTAAACGCAATAATGTGTTTCGTATTCGAGGACGGCTTTCCTATATAAATGCAAGGATCGCATGTCATCCATCAACGAATAACTGACTTTTAAAAGTACTGAACAATTAAAAGAATCTAACAGTATTAGTAGTGTAATAAATAGTGAGGTAAAGAGTGTATTAAATAGTGTATTAAATAGTGAGGTAAATAGTGAGGTAAATAGTGTATTAAATAGTGTATTAAATAGTGAGGTA
>NLAU01000867.1:886-14274 GCA_002370875.1 Metschnikowia arizonensis
GATTAGAGAAGAGATTAGAGAAGAGATTAGAGATTAGTGATACTAGAGATACTAGAGACACTAGACATAGAAAACATTAGACACTAGACAGAGAAGAAATTAGACACTAGACAGAGAAGACATTAGACACTAGACAATGATATTTTCGTGTATATAATGTACAGACCGAACCTTTAACCACACTACCATATATTAGTATATATCAGTATTTCTTTCGGTGTTATAAGAGTCATAATATATGCCTTATGAAGTTGATAAATATTGGAGTGAGCTTCACCCTGCCGTATATCCCTCAAGACAAAACAGGTTAGTTCAAGTTGGTCAATTAGTAAGATATGCTACACCTGGCCGAATAGTGGAAGAGAGACTAAACCCGTACATTTAGAGTGTTGGGTGGTGCTTGGAGTGACCTAGTCCTTCCTATTTTGGAAGGACTGCATAGTATACTTATTAAGGCACACCCGTACACCAAAACTTTTAACATACCCAATAAATTTCACATTGTCTCTTATATTAGAGGATGTTTTGGCTGTTGAGCGATGGGCTGACTGACCTACTCCTTCCTTCCTTTTTGGGAAAAGCCGCATACAGACACATCTCTTGTTTTCAACTTGTGTTTTAGTATATATTGATATATGTAAGTTGACCCAAGAGTTTAGACGAGGTGCGAGGTGGGTGAAAACTTCAACCTGTATCTAATCACTGGTCTGCATCTAACATATCTACGAAGTACCTTACCTCCGTACATCCCAAGTACTCGTTGACACTCCCTTGAATCACGTCACTTAAGTTTCGTGATCCGCCATTGTTTTGCCCCATAGTGATTGACCGAATGTGATGATTCTTGTGGAAACGTAGAGAGGCTAAATGCCTGCAGAACGCGCTTGATTGTAGCGGTTTTGTAAGAGTATCTGCAATATTGTCTTCCGTAGGGATGTGCTTCTCCTTAATGTCCACATCCTGTTTTTGCTTTGGGTGCTACCAGTTCCATTGATCGTTAATACCACTCCATTGTTGTCTTCCAAAATCTTAGGTATCTCCACAGTCGTTATCCCGAATTCCTCGAATAAGTTGACTGACGAGATGATCTTTCACTGTGGCACTTAGTCAGATCTTTCACTGTGGCACTTAGTCAGATCTTTCACTGTGGCACTTAGTCAGATCTTTCACTGTGGCACTTAGTCAGATCTTTCACTGTGGCACTTAGTCAGATCTTTCACTGTGCCACTAAGTGCCATATTCTGCTTCGAATATACTTGTCGTTACCAAGCTCTGTTTCTTGGATTTCCAAAATATGCGAATGCCGTTTCCGTAAACTATGAATCCTGTTCGAGACTTTCGGTTTTCTTCACTGGCGAATGACACGTCATTGAATGCATACAACTTGTGTTGTCCGCATAATCCTTCACCATAAAGCTAATGAACCAAGCTTGTGTATCGCTCAAGTAAGCTAATATTTTCTTTAGTTGCATGAGATCTGTTTCAGTCGCTTCCTTGGTATAAGATCCGTATTTGCTCACGCTGTATGCTATATCTGGCCGACTAATATTCGCCAACCAATTGTAAGATCCGAGTAGTTCTTGATAGACTTTCAATAGTTTTCCGTCTAACGGTGTATTTTCTTTGTCATGTTGATGGGAACGCTCTGACTCTTATTTGGCACGTATTCTTGGAATTTGGTTAGTAGATCCTGGATAAATGGTTTCTGGTGTATCCTAAACCCTCCATCCACTCTTTCTATCAGGAGTCCACAGAATTCTCTAACGCCCTTTAGATCTTTGAACTTGATCTTCAGTTTGTTTGTCATGTACTCCTTGAAATGCTCATAGTCTGCGTCTGTTTCTGTACCAACTAATAAGTCATCCACGTATAGTACGATGAATCTCATTCTTTTCCTCTTTGTATGTTTGACCACTATTTCCCCCGCCTTATTTTATTATGGAGAAGGGAATCCTTTTTATAAGGGGGGAATGTTGAACCTAGGTTGTTTGCCAATTAGGGAAGATTGAATCATGGATGAATGAACTGATACTGATTCTCTCATGCAAAACTACCCTTGCTAGGTCATTATACTTGGGTATAAAGGATAACTCAGCTATCGACAATGCGCACTTGGCTTTGGATTTGTTGTCAAAAGAGATCACGGAGACTGTGAAAAAGGCATTTTTTTGAAGAATAGTCATTGGATTATCATTTTTTCAATGACCAATATAAAAAAGCTTTGGAAAAGCTTCAGTCATTCTCAATGAGAATAGTCCAAGAGAGTTGGACAACACCAGCAAATCCAAACAAGCAACTATTGACCAATTATTTGGCTTAATTGAGGAAAACTGTTCTTGTCATAGTAAGTTTGGGAGCAATTTCGGCCACTGATAATCAGGAGGAGTATTTGCAGCAATCAAGGAAGAGCTCTAGGGGAGCTCTTGGCGGACAGTTTCACACAGAAGACAAAAGTGAGAGAAGTGACAAAACTGAATGACAGAAGTGACAGAACTGAATGACAGAAGTGACAGAAGTGACAGAACTGAATGACAGAACTGAATGACAGAACTGAATGACAGAACTGAATGACAGAAGTGAGAGAAGTGACAGAAGTGACAGAAGTGACAGAAGTGACAGAACTGAATCACAGAACTGACAGAATGTCAGACATTCACAGGATGTTCATGGCTATTGATATTCTCAGCGCGTTCCGTTTTAATGGAGCAGATATATTCTTGTTGGAGGTTTTGCAATGCCTAAAAAACCAAGTTCCGAGGAGATGTCAGCCAATCAAAGCGTCCATTCATCTCATTCCTCGAAGAAGGGCAACAGCGAATTGATGTACTGGGACAGAGTTTGTATGAGTATTGAGGGATGAAGCGGGTTTTTATCCTAAATTGGAAAGTATGGGACTGCATATTGTATAATACGGCATACAAAGCGCACGTGACGCGAAAATTCCTCGCACTCCCTCAACTCGACACTCAGCTTTTCTCCATATCCATCTCTCTACCGCCAAACCAATCACCATGTTCAGAATTGCCGCACGTGCACGTTTGTCCAGTTCAACCAGGGCTTTATGCAGAGTTGCTTCGGCTCAGTCGGTTCGGTTTTACAGCGTTGCCAAAATCTCTAAAGAGGAAGTCACTAAGCGTGCTTTCGACGCTTTAAAAACTGTTACAGCTTTACAGGAATCCAAGATGACTTTAGAAGCAGATTTCCAGAAGGACTTGGGCTTGGACTCATTGGATACTGTGGAGGCTTTGGTTGCTTTGGAGGAGGAATTCGATTTGGAGATTCCTGATAAGGTTTCGGATGAAATTAAGACCGTGGGGCAAGCCGTGGACTACATTTACGAAGAGGAGCAGAAATTGTAGACTTTGGCGCTGATACTTTCTCTTTGCCAACTGTACTATGAGCAGTGCCAGATGTATATAAGTAATGAAGTAGATGTCGAAGGTGTGTAGAGATACTAAGAGGGGAATGATTGGTGGGTACTAGGTGTACTGATGTACTGATGTACTGATGCACTGGTGTACTGATGTACTGGTGTACTGATGTACTGATGTACTGATGCACTGGTGTACTGATGTACTGGTGTACTGGTGTACTGATGTACTGATGTACTGATGCACTGGTGTACTGATGTACTGGTGTACTGATGCGCTGATGTACTGGTGTACTGGTGTACTAATGTACTGATGTACTGATGCGCTGATGTACTGATGCACTGATGTACTGATGCACTGATGTACTGATGCACTGATGTACTGATGTACTGATGTACTGGTGTACTAATGTACTGATGTACTGATGTACTGATGCACTGATGTACTGATGCACTGATGTACTGATGCACTGGTGTACACTGGTGTGTACGGTGGCCCTTTTCCTTCAATACCCCTCACCACTCCCTAATGTCCCTATCTGACTCCCCCCAGTCCAAACACCTCCCTCATACAAAATCTCCTGTTACAAGTGACTCAGAAGATGATCATCTGCCCCTGATTCTCCCCCTCCAATACCCAGGAACTGTCATACCTGACCCACACCCCGACCAAATCGAAGCAGACGCCGATTTGGCAAATGAATACGATTCAAATACAACTTACATCGATTTGATCCATCTAAAAATTACCAATTTAGAAGACCTCAATCTTCTGCGTTTCTCCAATTTGGAGCTGCTCTGTCTAAGGCAAAACCTTCTTACCTCAGTCAGCGGGTTGGCCGATTTGAAACCAGACCATTTACAGGAATTGGAACTCTATGACAACAGAATCAGTCATATCAGCAAAAGCATTAATCGATTCAGCAACTTGACCCTTTTGGACTTTTCCTTCAACAAAATCAAAAACATCAAGAATATTGACAAGTTGCACAATTTGAAAAATTTGTATTTTGTACAGAACAAGATCCGAGATATTTGCAACTTGAAGACGTTGACCAAGCTTAAAAGCATTGAGTTGGGAGGCAACCGGATTGAGGAAATTGGCGAGGAGATGCTTGAGTTGCGTAGCTTGGAGCAATTATGGCTTGGTAAGAACAAAATCAGCCGGTTGATGAACTTGGCCAATTTGTCCAATCTTCGTATTCTCTCCATTCAATCAAATAGGCTCACGAAAATTGAGGGTTTGGAAAATTTGCTTAACTTGGAGGAGTTGTACCTTCTGCATAATGGCATCTCCGTCATTGAAAACTTGGACTCCAACACGAATCTTAAAGTTCTTGATGTGACATCAAACCGAATCTCTCATTTGGCCAATTTATCTCATTTGAAGAGTCTTACGGACTTTTGGTGTTCATATAACAAAATCTCTTCTTTTGAAGAAGTGACTCAAGAGTTGGGTACTTTGCCTGAATTGGACACGGTATATTTTGAGGGGAACCCACTTCAGACTTCCAATCCAACTGCATACAGGAGAAAGCTTCGTTTATGTTTAGGAGAATCTTTACAGAAGATTGATGCCACCTATGTGAGGATCTAGAGCCGTCAAGGCCTTCCTTTCCTGTATTATCTGAATCTGTTTAAGATTGAGTCCAAAAATATCTAAGAGTCATGTGAGTGTACAGGAAAAGATGGTTGAAGAGCTTAGTCAATATAAGGAATGGGTTCATACCGAACCTGCACAAATGACGAAATGGTGTTTTCTAAGGCTGAATTATCTCAAACACATTTTTTACATGTTTCACATTGGATATCTACTTGAGAAGCTGTTGATGATCTGAGAGAAGAAAATGTGAGAAAGTGTCAGTGGCTCCTTAAGGTGAATGTCATGTGAAAATAATGTCCTCATCTGTCTTCTACGAGTGTCTGTTAGAGCTTCCTTTTGGATTACATCACGTGTTAGTTCGATGTGGCTCTATTGTCTTTCAAGTCAACTTTGATAAATCCTGATATTGAACACTTCCATGCTGCTGAATGTAAAAGTGTCAATCATCACTAATGGAAACCACTCCTATCTGTACCGAGTGTCATTTCTATGAAGACACTGGCCAAACCTGCCACCAATCCTTGTGACACTGCCATTACCGGACCATCACTGGAGTTTGCATTGCTCCTGAGACTCCAAGGGAGATGCACCCAAAGGCAAGCCGAACCTTCCCAAACCAAATATAGCAACTTAAAAGAATACAATGACTCACTAATACCATTATGGAAAGTATCATTTATCAAAGCAGCTTCTAATGCCATTGGTCCATTTTTGGTTTTGATGCTTTGTTGTAGCATTAAACAAGAAACTAGTAGTTTCAATTAACTGTGTCAATCCAACTCTACCCTGGTCTTCAGACTTCAAACATTGGATTGAGGATGACTGGTCAAACAGTGGATTTTCCGCCTTACACTCTCTTGTGTCTGGAATAACGTGACGGCATCCATTTCTCATTAAGATACCTCACCTCCATTAAGATAGAATCATCACCTCTGCAATATAAGTTATAGGGAGTAGACCAAAGTGGGATACAACTTTTCTCCCTCGTACATCCCTTTTCTTCACCGGTATCGTGAGATAACACTCCCTTAGGTCCTAGCTTGACACTGGGGGTCAAGATTTCGTGTTGGAATCTTTGGATCATGAAGTTTTAAAACAAAGAGAAGACTATCAAAGGTATCAATCATTGCGAGTACACTTTGTCTATGGTTTGAAGACGATATCTTTCGTGTGCAGGTACCATTTTTTCTCATAAGTGGGGGATGGCACTTGAAAATGGGCGAAATGATTTCTGCAGGTTCATCTTGGAGCTTGAACTAGGTATAATCCAAGGGGAAGGCAATGGGAGCAATGGGAGCAGTGTGGAAAGCCTTGCTCTACTGGTTTGTGAGATGACCAGTGCTAAGTGAGTTCTCAAGAGCCCACGGTACCAAGTTGGAGCAGTTTATGTTTGATGTGTAACTTTCAGACTTATACTTTTTAAGCGTTACTTGAGTGTAGTCCACGTTATCGCCAGGTCCTTTAGGAGAATTCCTGTCCTTACAAACGTGGGTGGCAGCCCCTCCTTTTATATTGGAGTGGACGTCCCTCTTTGAAACATTCATGCCTCTTTGAAACATTGCGACTTAAGCGCTGTGCTTAAATCACGCACGCTCAAACTTTGAGCCTTAACACATATGCGTGATGTACTCACGCGTTAACATGTGTTTTCACTGGGATTTGAAGTTTGGATGCTTAAAGGTTGATCGAGCAGAAGAATTCTGTCCATTGTAGAATGGGCCACTGGCTTCCAACAACAAAATTGCAGAAAGCACTATTTAGAGTTGGTGACTGGTTTGACCAGTTATAATGGTGACAACTTAAGAAAAGGAGATAACCACGATGGCGACATTATTTGAAACTAGAATATACTAGTCTAATTCTTGTCCCATGGGTTTTCACATTTTTCAGATAGACTGCAGACTTGTTTACAACCAAGTCCAAAAGTCTATATGACAACATAGCCTAGTTGAGGCTCGTTGAGAAATCACCGCCAACAATTGTTTTCAACCACTTAGCTCCGGGTTCGGTACCTGACCATAGCTAGGGATTATCACCATGAAAATATACTCATCAGCACGTTCTTTCAATGCAACATGTTCATTTGGCTTCTTGTTCTCTTTGTTGCGCTAGTTCATGCGCCACCAGAAACATCTTCTCTTCTATTCTGCGCCAGGAGAAGTTTTTTGGAAAGTAACTGATGGTCAAGTTTCAAATATCCGAATTGCTTAATCTGCTAAGTCTCTCAATATATGCTAGGTGATCTCCAGAACTTGCGTACTGCAGAAATAACTTTCCTTGTCATTCTAGAGGTGCCATCCATAGCAGGACGATATATATATGGGGATGAAAAATAATAATCATAGGGATTGGTAGGTTGTATTTAGTCGCCTGAGCAATACCTGCCATAGTCAAATAGAGGTAATAGTGGTAGTGGTGGTAGAGCGGATAAGGGGAATGCGCTGCTTATATATTTTTCGCCCCATGCACCTGCATACAGGTGGCTGCAAATAAACTGGGCGGGCAACTTGTGAAAATGTCTATATAAGGGCAGTCCCCCCTGCGGATATTTTTCCATGTAATTTTTTATTCTTAAAAAGTACCCTATACCAGGGCTTTGATATTTGGAAGTTGGGACCAACTTGGTGATGTTAATTATGGATGACTAACCCACACAACATCCTTCTGTCCCCTTGAATCTTGTTAATGTTGTGTCGTTAGGTATACTGGACATTTGAGGTTGCCGGGAGATCTGGCGGTACAGATGTGTGATTTATGAATTATACAAAGCTAAGTGGTTATACGATGACTACAGCCATCCTAGCAGACAGGGAAGATCAGGAGACTAGAAGACTAGGAGGCCAGGGAAGAGGGACTAGAAGACTAGGGTACGGTTGGACAGGAATGGTTTCAGCATTGCGAGATCCCTAAGTCTACTTTAAAAAGAAGGTATTGGTCTCTGGGCGAGATTTCTAATATTACATCCACAAGCTTATTAATCCCTACCCAGTTTATACAGGAAAGCCAAGTACTTGTCATTCTCATACCATTTTGGGAAAATCTCAATCTCCGTCAATTAGATGTGTACAAGATAAGGATTTTGGTTGCTTCATGCAGGCTCAAATTGTCCAACATCAATCTCTATCCCGATATTCCAATCATCAGCAAATTGACTCATCTTTTCTTAATTATAAATTAGTGATAGAGGAAGAGTCTGGTTCACTCCATTGCGATAGATTTAACGCATTACAACCACTTTACATGATTGCGTCAAAAATTAGAGGTTTTGCAGGACCCGAATCAATGCTCTTGGCTTCAATGACTTATAAAAGGATGGTCAATCCATACCATCCAGGTGTTTTCTCCAGCACTTGCGAACTATGTGAAGAAGATGGTTTCCACCCCTTTCAGGTGCCATCCAAAGAGGACGCAACCGATAATCAAAATGTGGGTTTGCAGATGCTTGTCCAGAAGAGCTAATCCCGCTGCTATAGCCTTTGTTGTTGCCTCCGCAAGATTTAGCTCCGAACCACTTTTCATATTGGACACTACTGGCAAAACGAGACATCTCGCCGAGTGTCGAGGATAGTCTTGGTAATGATAAAGTATCAAAAGCCACAGACTTGGTGCTTGAGCTGGTTGTTCAGTTTGTGGGGGGTTATGGGTGGGGGAAGCAGACTATGCACCCCGGATTTGATCACGCTCTCAGACCTACGGACCTCGGACTTGCTGGGGTCGAGGGGGGATGTATGCAGGAGATATGCCGGAGATGTGCAGGTGGCGGGTTGGTGCACATAGTGGTGGTGTACGGGTGTGGGCTCGACTCGGCGCGCAATCTCTTTTCTGTACGGCGAGCCGCTGGTGCAGGGTCAGTCACATGAGGCTCTTTCCAGTCCCGATTTTCCCAGTCCCGATTCGTCCGATTCTGCCAGTCCCGATTTTCCCAGTCCCGATTCTGCCAGTCCCAAATCTTCCAGTCCCCATATTCCCTAGTCCCGATTCGTCCAATTCTCCCAGTCCCAATTCTCAGTCCCAATTCTCAGTCCCAATTCTCCATTCTCGACCATCTCGAGTCGCACTCTCGTTTGCAGCACGTGCTCTTTTCTCCACATCACTTTCACATGGCGCGCTCTGTTCGAAATCACATGGTGTCTACCAAAGCAAGCAAGACTCTCGACTATATAAGCTGCTGTGCTCGCCCTTCAACTATCCTCCAATCATTTATTATTATAGGAGCTTACTCATCTATTGTTCTAGGAGCTGACCACAATGATTTCCTACGCCAGTGTTAAAGGTACTGTGGAATATGGCAAAGCCCCAAACCCCAAAAATGCTATCCAACAGGAAAGAGAGGCGGCAACGTTTGATACTGATAGTATGAACTACTTTTTGGAAGGGTCTAAGGAAAAGGCTTTGGAGATTCGCAAATTTATTAGTCAGATGGAAAGAGATCCCGTTTTAGCCGCGTCCACTAAGGACTACGACGCCACAAAAGCGGAACACCGTGAAATTACAATCCAGAAAATTAACCGGCTTTCCCGGTATATTGAGGTGGAAACTTTTGATGCTTTGGAAAGGCGCTTATCTATAGTGTCGGTATTTGACCCCTCATTCCATACTCGCTTGGGTGTTCACTTGGGTCTTTTCCTTGGCTGCATTAGGGGCAACGGTACGGCGGACCAGATGCAATACTGGCTATTGCAGAAAGAATCCGCCTACGTTAAAAACCTTTATGGGTGTTTTGGCATGACGGAGTTGGCTCATGGCTCCAATGTTGCAGGTTTGGAGACCACCGCCACTTACGATGAGGAAGAGGAGGAGTTTGTCATCAATACCCCCCATTTGGGCGCCACCAAGTGGTGGATAGGTGGAGCAGCTCATTCGGCTACGCACTGTACGGTGTATGCTCGTTTGATAGTTAAGGGAAAGGATTATGGAATCAAGACGTTTGTGGTGCCATTGAGAGATGCAGACCACAATTTAATGCCGGGAGTGTCCATTGGCGATATTGGCGCCAAAATGGGAAGAGACGGAATCGATAATGGCTGGATCCAGTTTTCCCAGGTGCGTATCCCCCGCTTCTTTATGTTGCAGAAGTACTGCAAGGTGTCGAGTGATGGACAGGTGAACGAGCCGCATATGAACCAGTTGTCTTACTCGGCGTTGTTGTTGGGAAGAGTCAGCATGGTTAAGGATGCGTTCCGATGGTCGGCCAGAGTGCTCACCATTGCAATCAGATATGGTGTGGGCAGAAGACAGTTTAAGGCAGCTTTGTCCAAGGATGGCGACCAAGAGTCCAAGATCTTGGACTACCCATTGCACCAGCGCCGGTTGATTCCGCTCTTGGCTCAGACATATGCCTTTTCCAATGGTGCAAACAACTTGGCCGAGTACTCTGCGCAGTCTATGGATGAGTTGGATGCCGCCGTGGCCAAAGACGATAAAAAGGCCTTGGAGGCCGGCGTGGACAAGATGAAGTCGCTCTTCATTGCTTCTGGCTCGTTGAAGTCCACATGTACGTGGTTGACCTTGAGCACCATTGACCAGTGCAGACAGGCATGTGGAGGCCATGGATTTTCGGCATACTCTGGATTTGGAAAGGCTTACAATGACTTTGCCGTGCAGTGTACCTGGGAGGGAGACAACAACATCTTGGGCATGTCCATTGGAAAGCAGTTACTCAAGAAGTACACTTCTGTGAAAGAAGGCGAGAAGGCTACGGGAATTCTTGACTTTTTGAACTCATACAAAGAAATCCTTGGAAATGAAGCCATTTTGACCAACAAGGACGACTTACAGAATTCAAAGCAGATGATCTATGCCATCCAAGTGGCTCTTGTACGGGCGTGTGCCAAGGCCCACGAGGTCATGGAGTCCAAGGGCGGCGACAGCGACTACATCGGAGCAGACCTTGTCAACTTGTCTAAATTGTTGGCACACTTTTTCTTGTTGACAGCATTCTTCGACAAGATCCAAGCCACCAGCGACAGGAAGTTGGCGCCCATCTTATACTTGTTGGCGCAATTGTATGCATCAGCCATCATTTTGGAGGGATTTTCCGGAACTTTCTTGACGTTCCTGGTGGCAACCACTAAGGTCATGGCTTACAACTCCACGGAACACATTGGAGAGTTGTGTGCGCAGATCCGGCCACATGTAATTCCATTGACCGATTCGTTTATGTTATCAGACATGATGATCAATGCTCCTATTGGCTACTATGACGGAGATATCTACCAGAATTACTTCCGAACGGTGAATGAGAATAATCCGGCCAGAAACAGCAAGGCGCCATATTCTGCAGAAATTGAGGCTATGTTGAATAGAAAACCACTTGACGAGAGACAAAGGTATGAGAGAGAGGAAGAGGCAGCGGAGATTTTGTCAAATTGAAACTGAAATAAAATATATCAAATGGAAGTGTATGGTTGACTATATGTATTTTATGTATAAAGATCAGTACGCCTACATATAACTGTCACGTATATGCAGGACCGAATATCCGCAGTCTATATAAACCGCGAGGTTTCCCCCCTGGATAACTGAGAATACTTCAATTTTCTGATACTATTGACTTGCCCTGTATATGGCTCAATCCAGAAGAAGATATCAAGCATGATGAGATTCAGAATTAGAATGAAATCTTGCCATGAAGCAACTATTGGATAAATTTCTGGAGTACTACCAGAGGGTATGTTCATTTGCCCTCTAGAATTCAAATGGGTCTTAGGAATGCTTTGGCAAGTCTTTTTATGCGAAGTACTCATTGTCGTCCAGCTCCCTCAGTCGTTCCGCTGCAGTGGCGATAACGCAGGGGTATGGTCGAATGGTTTCGAAAGGCGCTTTATTGCAGGAGGAGCCTTAATATAATAGCGAGCCTGAGAAGATTCAAACACGTGGAGGATTGTATGTGAAACTTATGTTAAGCGCGCATACTTTATACATCCACTCATAAGAGGGTTCACAGAAGATTTCGACAGAATAAAGTTTTCAAGTACCTGGTATACCCAAGTGAACGGGAACAAAAAGTTCAGAGACAAGGATCATTAGAACAGAAAACACCAGGCGTTTGGAAATGTAAAATCTCTTATCGGATCAGAACAGGGACAACACAATTCTAATTTATCACGATGTGCAGAGAGGTACATAAGCCAAAAGCCGACTCACAAGACAAGCTAGGCATAAACGTTCATATCTGAATTTGCAAAACGGACAAGCTCTGTCAACGAGTACCTAAGATGTATGGCAAAATAATTTGAGTTGTGCGTTAAACTTTATAGCCGCATACTTAGAAGTCACGTGGACGAAACCTTTTGGTATAGGGGCTCTGTCATATTAAGAATATTCCTAACTAGTGGGATCCTGATTGACTGGTCTGTATCAATGCCCTGTTAGTCACGGGGAGAGGAGCCCTTTAATAGACTTCAGACGGGTGTAGATTCATGGACCTTGAAGGCTCATTCAGGCTTTTCTAGCATCGCTTAGCGTTGTCCAGCCTTGTCTAATGGGAGGAGTAAACACTACCAAAACCCCATTTATAGCGGTCAGCGACAGTCTCAGTATGAATTATTTCGCAGTTTTGGAACTACACTGGTGGCGAATCAATAGGTGATCAGGTTTATAAATATGGTTCACACACGACCTTAAGGTGCATTGAACAGCATCTATGGCCGTACCAAACTGTATTCTCCCAGTTAGGAAAGTACCCGCCTGGTTCTAGACTTTAATATCCAGCAACTCCATCTGCCCTGTTAGATGCAAATCAATCCTGTACACGAAGACTCTCCAGAAGAGAAAGACCTTCACAAGAAATTGGACTGGAGTAGCTTAGACACAATATTCCAAGAAATCAAGCCAGCTGGACCATTATAGGATTTTATGTTCATATCGTATTTTATAATATGAATTCCGGGGGGTGGTGTCCTGCATAGTGGCTCGCGATTTTTTTAAATCTCAAACGCAGCATGCGACTAATGCATGCAAGTTTCGCATAAACTGCATCCATCTGCATGATTATGCCATATTTGCTTCACAGGCTTAGGCTAGTGTGATTAACGTGGCATACAGTGTTTTTGAAATGATTAAACCAGACATATTTCCAAGCACACTAGCAAAATGATTCAAACCAAGGTTAGAACAGAAAGAAGAGTTGACGCCTGCAATTCCATAATCTACAGAACAACTAAGTCGTCAAAGTTATCAAGGGTTCTGCAGGCATGCTGGAGAGTATGTTAAGGTTTGCTTAGAGCGTCAATCATTCTAATTGTTAAGAAAATATGCTACTCTACGACAAACAAAATAGAGGAAAAACAGATAAAGAGGAAAAATAGATAAAGAGGAAAAACAGATAAAGAGGAAAAACAGATAAAGACGAAAAACAGATAAAGAGGAAAAACAGATAAAGAGGAAAAACAGATAAAGAGGAAAAACAGATAA
>NLAU01000869.1:0-10010 GCA_002370875.1 Metschnikowia arizonensis
ATACATACATACATACATACATACATACATACATACATACATACATACATACATACATACATACATACATACATACATACACACATAGTGTTGGATTCTTTTAACATTTAATATCCCTTACTTCGGTTATTCGTTGATGGTTTCTCAGTTCTCAGACAGAAATCCTTGAGTCTTATATAGAAAATTGGGGATTCTGGTGTCTCGAACATTGGTGCGCGATAAAGCGTTATCTTGCCTTATCTCGGTCGGGCGTGACTTTAAATCTCGATGCGGAAGTTCAACAGCCCATCCCGAGATAAGGTTTGAGATATAAGGGAAAGCAGAATTGCTTCTCCACTTTGTAGGGGTCTATGACAATTCCCCATCTGATCGCACAGTGTAGGTGATTTTTGTTCGAAAAAAAAAAAAAATAAAAAAAAAAAAAGAAAAGGAGAATACCATCTCCTTGAACAACTTACCTAGGGAAGCTCCCACCCCAAGACATCCCAAGAGGGTATCACTTGTGGGAGCATATATCAATAACTTACGTCCAATTCCAAGTAGTCACGTGTAGTACTTACTTAAAGACATCTGAACACTGGATTATACACCATGGAATGTATATGGTGCTCGTACTGATGTTTATTGCGGACACGGAGCTTCTCTCTTTACATGCTTGTCTTGTAAGTACAATTCCATGGGTGTATAATAATTTATATTAAACATACCATGAAAGTAATATTAGTAATATTTCGTATTAACCAGGGCCGTTGGAGGGGGGGCGGCACTTATGCTGTGGTGACTGACCTACTCCTTCCTATTTGGGAACGTCCTGCAGGTACTCCTCCTATAGAGTAGTATAGTAACGACTACACATATTGCTAATTATTATTAGTTATTCTAGTTCTATTAATATCTATTACTATTACTATAAAGCCATCACCAAAAATCTAAGGTATCTGAACACGCCAGGCGTGAGTATATCATACTTTAAACCCTTTTGACTAAGTCATCTAAAGTGATTGTAAAAGATGCGTTAATTAACTGTTGGCAATGGTTGGTATAGCTCACTACATGAATGTTTTACTGGTATTACCAGGTTTTAGCAGTATTAGTTCTTGTAGTTCATGGGTACTAGACTACCCATGGGGGATCTGACATAGAGATAGAGAGAGATAGAGAGAGATAGAGAGATAGAGAGAGATAGAGAGAGATAGAGAGAGATAGAGATAGAGTTAGAGTTAGAGATACAGAACAGATAGTTAGTGTAGTTAATGTTAGATTCTTGTTCTGCGTACCTAATAATTATGTTCATGATCGGTTCCCACTAGTGCGAATCCAGGTTTATATAGACTTTTGGTGTACGTGTATGAGGGTCTGCGGAATTGGCAGCATATCCTGAAACATCTGGTCCAGCGCGGTGCATAGTTCCTGTACTCTCCTGAACTTAACTCAATATCAGGGGAAGTGTAGGCTCTAATAACCGGCTACCCTTCGAGGTTCTACTACGTAGTATAATTATGTATACCAAGTAATATTAAGTCTTTTTATATCGTGAAATCTAATTACTCTTTATATTACTTGGTATATGTCATAGTATGACATTCTTTAAGAAGTAGATAGAGAGCGTCAGAGATAGTTTACGGGTTGAAAACATTTCTTTGTATCAGTTTAATCGTTGATGGCACCATAAGTGGGAAATCTTTGAAATATATAGACTTTGGGTTCTGGGGAAGGGATATCTAGGATCTCACAAATACTATGTAAAGTAGTCATAGACTTATAGTAGATAGAAATAAAGATATTTTACTGAGGTACGGTGATTCGCATTCGTTACAACCCAGGGCTTTAGCCCTAATCCTTTTCACGCGCATCCCGTCTGAGCACCGCACGCTTGAAAATTTCTCCCGCGACCTTTAGTAGGAAAAAAAATCTTACAACAAGCTAGACACTAGACAAAACACTAGACAAGATGGCTACTGAATTGACTGTTCAATCTGAGAGAGCTTTCCAAAAGGTATGTTTCTACAAAGAAAGTTACATCATTTATAATTATGCTTGAGGTTGTTCTTAAACACTGCCTGATTACTTTCTCCTCACCCTCCCACAATACATGCATTAGACGCCAAAATTGTGAACAATATAGGATGAATGACCAAATAGTTGAGGATAAAATGATAATTGAAGATATGATAATGAGGATATTTGAATATGATAATTGAGGATAAAATGATAATTGAAGATATGATAATTGAAGATATGATTGAAGATAGGATAATTAAGATGAAGATACTAACTACTAGCAACCACACATCTTCACCAACCCAAAGGCTAAGGCCCAAAAGAAGGCTAAGAGATGGGTCAAGGAAGTTGGTTTGGGTTTCAAGACCCCATCCACCGCCATCAACGGATCTTACATTGACAAGAAGTGTCCATTTGTCGGTGACATCTCCATCAGAGGTAAGATCATGAGCGGTACTGTCGTGTCTACCAAGATGCACAGAACCATTATCATCAGAAGAGACTACCTCCACTACGTGCCAAAATACAACAGATACGAGAAGAGACACAAGAACGTTGCTGCTCACGTCTCCCCAGCCTTCCGTGTCCAAGAAGGTGACGTTGTCGTTGTTGGCCAATGTAGACCTTTGTCTAAGACCGTCAGATTCAACGTGCTCAAGGTGTCTGTTTCTGTTGCCAAGTCCAAGCAATTCGCCAAGTTCTAAAATCACAGATTGTGTATTTAATATTACATCTGCAAGAGACTGTATTTATAGTAATATAGATAAATCGTTTAAAATCCTTCAATATATTATCGTCTTTTCCTACAAACTAGGAATTAGAGGGCACCTCGAGCCTCACCACCAGGACATCCTTACCTCCCCACTCCATTAGCTTGGCAGCCAACTTGCCTTCATTATGCAAGGCTACAAATTCGTCACATCCACCGTTGCTCACAATAGTGTTAAACCCCACCAATACATTCGGTACAGTTTTTCTTTGTGTGACAAGCCCTATGTATTCTTGGAGAGTTGCACCATCCTTGTGTTTGTCCAACTCGATATATTGAGGCAGAGGAGTGATGGCATAATTCTGCTGCAAGAGCTCTTTCAACCTTTTTGAATATGGACACCAAGACTTGGCAAACACCACTATTGGTGCCATCATGCGGATGGCAAGGTATTCCTTGACCGGGTCAAACACATTGTCGTTTAATTTATTGGATAATGAGTCTGCAACATTATCGTCCAAGGCCTGTTCTTTCTCCTCCACCTCCTTATTTTTGAAGATTTCCCTGTTGATGGCCTCGTCCACAGAATCATTGATGTGAGAGTCTATCAAAGGCTTTTCAGTGGTGATAATATCCAGACTGGTAGTATCCTCGTACTTGTGTCTGTTGATATAGAGGACAGTGAGCATGGTGAGTCCCACGAAGGTCAATCCTAGGAGCCGTTTTTGCTTGATGTTCATCATTTCTGTTAAGAACCCAGGAATTGTGGGATTTTTATCAGTAAATGCTGGTTATTTTGTTGATAATTTGTGATTTTGGATGATAATTTGTGAATTTGATTAACAATTTGTGAATTTGGTTAACAATTTGTGAATTCGGTTAACAATTTGTGAATTCGGTTAACAATTTGTGAATTCGGTTAACAATTTGTGAATTCGGTTAACAATTTGTAAACTAGGTTAACAATTGATGTCAAACTTGGTATTGATGTGAAACTTGGCTTGTTCTGATGAACACTTGGTCTGTCAAATTCTCATGTGTTTCTTTGACACAGCAGAATGAAAATAAGGAACCTGTGAGTTTATGTACCAGGAAGAAATCCACAAGGAGTGTTGATGGTAGTGCGTGGGGTGCAACAGAAGTGAAAAAGAGTGCGAATATGTACCTTCAGAAGAGGCTGGGGCTAGGCGTAGTCGCGTTGTTGAAAAAGATGCGGTCATGCCTTATTGGTGGAGCCAATAATGTTTCCGATTCTGGAAAAGGTTAATGCGCTGCCGAATTAAGATAATATAGATTTAGAGTCTAGTCTGCTTGATTGGCACTTGATTGGTACTTCATTGGTTGATTGTGGTTGATTGATGCTTAATTGGTGCTTAATTGATCTGAGTTGTCTACGTGTAGTCTGCTTTGGTTTCAACCTCGCCTGGTAAGATATTCACTAAATTCTGGATGAACGTTTTCTAAGAATATGTTTAAATTCTATTAATATTAATATTTAGAGGACAATGGATCTTATATACAGGCTTACATAATTAGTACAATTCTCGGAATTGAAATTAACTAAAATAACAAAGCTCTAAAAGACATCAAATTGGCTAAAAACAAAAAAAAAAAACACACTCAATGTTATTTCATTTTCATTCGTATATTCTTTTTTTTTGGCCAGTATCGAGGTTTGAACAATATCTTTAAATCAATTTACAACTTTTCTGCTGGTTGAGGTCTACCAATGGTGGTAACATCATCGTAGATCAAGGTGGTGACAAAGTCGGAGTACTTCTCGCCCAAGGCCTCAGGTTTGAAGTATTGCAAGGCTCTCTTGAACTTGTTGCCTGGCTTAGCTGACTTGATCAACTTGTCTGCTTCCTCATGCAAAATAGAGGCGACGTATTCCTTGTCGATCTTCTTGCCATTGTCCGTGTAGGCACCGTGTGTAACCCATTGCCAAAGCTGCGATCTGGACACTTCGGCTGTGGCTGCATCCTCCATCAAGTAGTTAATTGGCACACATCCAACGTTTCTCAACCATGCCTCGATGTACGACAATCCAATGACACAGTTGACTCTAATACCCTGCTCGGTGATTTTGGCTTCTGATACGTATGGGTTCAATAAGTCTCTGGAAGTAACTGGCTTGTAAGGAACTTTAGGAGGAACGTTGATTTGGTTGGGTCCCTTCATGTGCTCATTGAACACCTTCAATACAATAGGAACCAAGGCTGGGTGGGCAACCCAACACGAGTCGCAGCCTGCAGTGACTTCTCTCAACTTGTCCTTCGCAACATTCTCCATGGCTACCTTGTTTCTGGCCTCGTCTTCCTTGATGGGAATCTGCGCTGCCATTCCTCCCAAGGCGTGCACTTGTCTCTTGTGACAGGTGTGCACCAAGAGCTTCACGTAAGAAGCCATGAACGGAGCGCTCATGGTCACCTGCAGTCTGTCGGGCAAGATGAACTCCTTATGGTTTCTCAACGACTTGATGTAGGAGAAAATGTAGTCCCATCTTCCACAGTTCAAACCTCCAATGTGTTGTCTCAATTGATAAATGATTTCGTCCATTTGAAAAGCTGCTGGCAAGGTTTCAATCAAAACAGATCCTCTAATGGTTCCTCTTGGGATCTTGATGTAGTCCTGAGCATGGCAGAAGATGTTGTTCCACAACTTAGCCTCCAAGTGGTGCTCCATCTTAGGCAAGTAGAAGTAGGGACCAAAACCTCTAGCCAAAGTTTCCTTAGCATTGTTGTAGAAGTAAAGGGCAAAATCAAAAATACCTCCCGAGACCGGCTCGCCATCCACCAACACGTGCTTCTCATCCAAGTGCCAGCCTCTTGGTCTGACAATCAACGTAGGGATATGTCTACCCTCTTGCAAGTTGAGTTTATATTCCTTTTCGTTGGTTTTGAAAGTCAAGTTTCTGCGCACAGCATCGTACAAGTTGACTTGACCATCAACCAAGTTGCCCCAAGCTGGGGTCAAGGAATCTTCAAAGTCAGCCATGTATGTCGCAACACCGGAGTTCAATGCATTGATAACCATTTTTCTGTCGGTAGGACCCGTGATTTCGACTCTTCTGTCCTGCAAACCTGGAGCCAATGGGGGTCCGGTCCAAGAGGCGTCTTCCCTGATGGCCTTTGTTTCAGGCAAGAAGTCCGGCAAAACGCCCTGGTCTCTCAACTTCTGTTGCTCTTTTCTGTTGGCCAACAACTGCTTCCTCTGACCATTAAAATTTCTGTGCAAAGTGGCAACCAATGCAAGAGCCTCGGCATTAAAAATGTGCTTTGCATTAGAAGGCACGGCTCCCAAAATCTCGACACCTTGTATCTTTGAAGATGTGGTTGGGAATGGGGACGACATATTGAGAATAGGATATGGGGAAATAAAATATCAAAGTGTTTCTTTCTTTCTTTCTTTTTTTTTTTTTTTTTCAAAAAAAAAGAAAATTAGTGATTCTAGGAAAAACCGTAACTAGCAAAAAGTCCTGGGTTAAAAAATAAAAAGAGAACTTTGAGGGGCGGAGAGNGGTTAAAAAATAAAAAGAGAACTTTGAGGGGCGGAGAGGTGTGCGGCCTTATATACGTAGCATCGAGGCTCGCATACCCCAGGTTTTGTATCCAGCGGATGTTGCAGTGATCAGAGTCAAAATGCGTGTAATGCGCGCAACTCCGGAAAAGGAACCTGGGCCTTCGGTATCGGAGCCCATATCAGACGCATTTAATAGGGCGCGCGCCGGGGAAAAAAGCGCCTGTCGGCGCAACGGAACTATATTCACCTGTGATATTGGGCAGATACCGGGAACAGCCGAGGAAAACTTAGGAGGGGCCAGCTGCAGAAACACGAACTAGTTTAATTTATCAGCAGTAAACGCTTATGAGCAAAATATATAAAAAGGATCTGGGTTTATAAGAGGAAAACCTAATTTGTGGGTATGATAGGGGGTGGTGGTTATGAGCGGCCAGGAGATATAGCTAGTGCAGCAAGGAGGTTGGCGCTAGAAACATGCAAGCGCTCGGACCGGCGGATTGATGCACGTGACAACTGTTTGGAGGAGTCAGTGGAAGGTGAGGTGATTATATAGGTGATGGGGTGATCATACAGGTAATCATACGTCATGCACAGGTAGAGAAGAATCCTTGTATTTGCTTGCTATGACTCAACAAGAGTAATTTGATAGCTCTACTTGTTTGAAATACTATCATACCTTGGCAAATAAACCGCTGTAAATTTATTCCTTAGCCCACTTGATACCCTCTTTCGCAGGAGTCAACGTTCCCTTCATGGCTGGAACATAGTTAATTCTGTGGTAAGAGTTGATGTTCTTTCTCAAGACGAATTGGTAGCAGGTGGCTCCGGATTGTCTAGATGTGATGGTGGAAGAAGCCAAGAAATATTCCCAGATTCTAAACCACTTGATTCCGTACTTGTTCACCACCTTGTCCTTGTTTCCCATCCAGTTTCTGTACCATCTCCACAAAGTGGCCGAGTAAGAAACACCGATGTTATCAACGGTGACAATCTCAAAACCGGCGGATTCCAAAGCGGAAACTACGAAAGCCAAAGGAGTGGATGCATCTGCACCGGGGAAAATGTACTTATTCATGAACAAGCCCCAGTTCAAATCCTCGTATTGCCAAGCCTTTCTTAAGCCGGCGTATTGCAAAAAGAACAAGCCATCATCCTCCAATGCCTCGTAGACTTGTTCTAAAAATGTACCGAATCTTCTGATTCCAACGTGTTCGGCCATCTCGAGACACGTGATCTTGTCGTACTTGCCGTTTGGCTTGTCAGATTTAGGCGCGTCTCTGTAGTCGCAACACACAATCTTGGATTGTTCGGAGGTAACACCGTACTTGGCCATCAATTCCGTGCCCCACTTGGTTTGGTTCCTGCCCAAAGTTACACCCGTGACTCTGGCACCAAATTGCGAAGAACTGAACGCAGCCCAAGTACCCCAGCCACAGCCCAAGTCCAAAACGCGGTCACCTTCCTTCAATTGAATCTTGGAAGCAACAATGTTCAACTTGTTATCCTGCAATTCCTCTAAGGTCTCTTCTTTAGTGATGTCGCTGATGACACCGGAAGTGTAGATCATGCGAGGGCCCAAGAACCATGTGTAGAAATCATCACCACGGTCGTAGTGGTCTCTGACCTGCTCCTCATCCTGAGACTTGGAGTGCATAATGACCTCGGGGATCATGCCGAACAAGAAGAAACGGAAAAGCGAAAGCGTGAATCTGAACGTACACCAGTCGTGTCTGTATTCTAAGACATCCAAACAGTCGCCCTTGAAAGAAACCTTGTTGTCGAAGTACAACTCATGGAAAGTCTCCATGGGGATCTTTGTGCCCTGGCCATTATTGCTAGTTTCATACTTAGCTTTCAATTCCGGCGTGTGAAATTCCAAGTAGTGCGAAATTGGCTTTCCTGGGTACTTGACCTTCTCGTTCAAACGAGGAGAGAAGGACGACAAAACTGTCCAGTAAGCCATCAAGATGGGTACGGCAAATACAAGAGCCAAAAACACCCAGGTCTTGAAACCCAAGCCCAACTTGCGCGTGACAAAGTAAGGGATGAGCACTAGGAAGCCACCCAACGCAAGGTTGGAGAAGTGCTTGTTTCCTGGACCATCTGCGGGCAAAGGAGCATTATGGATGGTTGGCGAGTCGGTGGTGAGGATTCCACAGTCACGGGATGCCGGTGGCTGTTTAGGAGCCTTTGGGGTCTTGATAAATTCAACGTTATCCAACATGGCTGTACTGTAGTAGGATGGACACAATGCGGTGAAAAAAATCTAAGGCCATGGACGGTGGTCCTGCACGTGCGACTGTCGTGGTTGAAGCAAGCGCCAACCAAAAGCATAGAGAATGCGCATGGCACCAGAAGATGGAGAAGGTTAGTATTAGATACAGGAATACTACTACAAGTAAAGAGTAAACGAATAAATACTATTACAAGTAGTAAATCATAGTACTATAATAGCACTAATAAATGATAGTAAAGGAATTAAAGTCGTTAGATCTTCTTGTGCTAGACCTTATTTGGTGATTTGTTGAGGTTTTCATATAAGTAGGAATCTGTTAGATTCTTTATGATTGTTCAGTACTTCTAAAACTCTGTTTATTCGTGGATGGATTCTCAGAATAAGGAATCCTTGAGTCTTATATAGAAAGCAGGAAAGATCCGAGGCCGGTTTATCTGGCCTTCTAGAACTAACAAAGGAGGCTGAGTTGACATTGTGCCTCATCTCCTTGGGATCGCCTTCTGCACAGCGATCATCAGAGAATGATTAGAGGGAAGGGCGATCTGACAGAATCAGGGTTTATATATGCTTGGGGTGAGTGCATACCCCATTGTGACGTGTCAATGCGGCATCGACAAAGTATTGTGAAAAA
This sequence comes from Metschnikowia arizonensis, assembly GCA_002370875.1. NCBI lineage: Eukaryota > Fungi > Ascomycota > Pichiomycetes > Serinales > Metschnikowiaceae > Metschnikowia > Metschnikowia arizonensis. Next base: position 9,100 of record NLAU01000869.1, read on the forward strand.
TTTGGTCTAGTGCGGTGCATAAACTATTACTGAAATCTAGTACGTATAGACAAGTACTAGTGTTTTTTTTTTTTCCAATACTAGTCTAATTAACCATGTTTTGTGGCTTAAATGGAATCTACAACCAAGAAACACGAACAGTCACTTTGCAAAATAAGGTAGACTTCAATTGGACTATATTTAACAGGCTATAATATTTTTGAAATGTACTATAAGTCGTTTATTCATATTCATTAGTTAGTGGTTTTATATTAAGTCATCGGCAGAAATCGTTTTGCCTGCACAAGCTCCAATGCGTGCCCTTCTCAAACGTGCGCAATTGATTAAACATGACTGCGAAGTGTATTTATAATAACCGCAAGGGTGGTGTGCTACCCATCGACGAAATTAATATACATAAATATACGGAGTAGTACTAGCAAGAATATTACTAGTCTAAATAATTGGATGACTAGTACCCATCGAGGAACTAACACTACTATACCTATACCTACTTGACCATAACTATTACCTTGAGACTATAGTGTTTCACCTGAATTAAATGAATAATCCTTATTGTTAATGAAATGAGAGTAATACTAGTAGAAGTAGTACTAGTCAATCCATCGATTCCCTACACTCACCGGAATTGTCCTTGGCCATAGCAAGCAGGAGTACAACGGCTATCCAACCATTACGTACGCTCATAAGTGAATGGTCCCCTTCGGAGTAAGACCTTACAAGGGAACAATACCCAAGTCTATATAAACCCGGGGATTCCCAGTAATTGGGAATCCATCAACGAATAAACAGAGTTACAAAAGTACCAACGTATCAAAGAATCTAACAACTAGATAGTATAGATAGTATAGATAGTATAGATAGTATAGATAGTATAGATAGTATAGATAGTATAGATAGTATAGATAGTA
>NLAU01000870.1:0-24997 GCA_002370875.1 Metschnikowia arizonensis
TGAATTATTGGATGAAACATTGAATTATTGGATGAAACATTGAATTATTGGATGAAACATTGAATTATTGAATGAAACATTATGTACTGGTTTGAATCATTTTGAATGTTGAGAATCAAAGCGTGAGTGTGGGGTTTAAGCACCGCGCTAAACCAGCTTGTTATGAGTTGGCCTTTTGATCTCCTAATTGAGATGTCACATTGAATAATGTGCTTGCCTACCTGAAAAGGGTAGTGGGGGTGAAGGTCCACGCCAATATAAAAGGGAAGCTGTTGCTCATGTTTATAAATTCAATCAGACAAATATACCAAGATGCCTGTAGCTACAAGACTCACCAAGACTCACTAAGAGTACTCCTCTGACCATGGAAGGTGCTAATGAATCTTCCACTCAGTCTGATACTACTAATAGAGTATTTATCTTGATATTCCACCATCTCTGACTGTACACCATGGTTGATCTATGGTGTACCTGAGGTACTGATGTTTGACGCGGAACTGGAACAAATCACCTAACACATCCATGAAGTACATTGACTCCGTACATCCCAAGTACTCGTTGACATATATTTATTAAGGATATATAAGATATAATGTTTATAGATCAATTTGAAATTAAACCATTATAAGTATATAATAAATTACGTTCAAATAGATGAGTATATCATTAAATATGGTAAAAAGTCAATAAAGGAGGAATATATTTTCCTTAAATTTTACTTTATATACTGTTCATGATAACAAATATCTGAAGCACTTTTATACTTCAACTACTAACTTTAGTGTAATGACTAGTTTACTGTAGTAACTGTTCAATTCTTTTAAGTGTTACTGTTTAACAATCCTGACCTTGTGAATATTGGATTTTTATTTTTTTATTTTGTGGATTCTGAACTGTCTACACAGACCCCAACATTTCTTCACCTTTTTAGTAACCAGAATATATAGTACTCAGCCAGACTCACTAAGCACTGGTGTCTATACTCTAATGTGTTATTTCAATGATACCTTATTCTTTTGCTATTTCAGCTTAAATTATAGCCCTAATATCATTAAGGCTAACTTTAATCGGTTTATTTAATCATGGTTTACATTTCCTTTCTTTATTTGTACCTACTGGAATAGCTTTAGTACTAATTTTAGTTTTAATTGAAACTTTATCTAAATCTATTTATGTTTATGAGATAATTAGGTAGTATTGTTAGATTCTTTATGATTGTTCAGTACTTCCAAAACTCTGTTTATTCGTGGATGACTTCCCAATAATTGGGATGTACAGGTTTATAAAGAGTTTGAGGGCTTTTTACCAGCCATTGTTCGAACCTAAGACCTAAAAGGCATAGGGTCCAAACGGCAGTTGGTTCCTAACAATACAGTGTTCAAAATGATTCAGTGCGACAAATGATTCAAACCACACTAGCAAGTTTCAAACCACACTAGCAAGTTTCAAACCACACTAGCAAGTTTCAAACCAGCACGACAATATGTTTCGAACCAAGAAGACAGAATGGTTCAAACCAAATGGCGTAATTTTTCACACCAACTTGCATTAGAATTCAATATTCTGAAATCTTAAATCCTCCAGAGTTATAGCGTCAATCTTTTTAATTGCTAAGAAAATATGCTACTCTACGACAAAACAAAAAACAAAAAATAGAAAATAAAAAGAGAAAAAAAACAAAAAACAAAAAATAGAAAATAAAAAGAGTAAAAAAACAAAAAACAAAAAATAGAAAGTAAAAAGAGAAAAAAAACAAAAACAAACAAAAAAAACAAAAAAAACAAAAAAAACAAAAAAAACAAAAAAAACAAAAAAAACAAAAAAAACAAAAAAAACAAAAAAAACAAAAAAAACAAAAAAAACAAAAAAAAAAAAAAAGAAAAAAAACAAAAAACAAAAAATAGAAAATAAAAAGAGAAAAAAAACAAAAAACAAAAAATAGAAAATAAAAAGAGAAAAAAAACAAAAAAAAACAAAAAAAACAAAAAAAAGGTGGTTCGATTTTTCGTATTATCTTACGAAAATAGTTTGAATAATTTCGATGACACCATTTGGTTTGAAAGACTGCAAAGGGGTTTGTCGCGCTAGTTTGAATAATTTTGCTAGTGTGGTTCGAAATTATGTCGCACTGGTTTGAATCATTTTGAAAAACACTGTATTTACAAATTCTCAAATTAGTCATTTACAGATTCTCCCTTGTTGAAATAATGGCACAATAGCCTGCACATAGAGTAGTAGTAGAGTAGACCAGGGATGTACGGGTTTTATCTTAGGATGTCAGTCATTCCAACCCCTTCAATCATTACTATACCGACAGACTACAGACTACAGAATAGTGGCTGACTAACTAACTACTTGGTATATGCAGTACGTCCCAAATAGGAAGGAGTAGGTCAGTCAATTAACCCAACACCTCAATCCCGACCTCTCAATCATTACTATACCGCCAGACTACAAACTACTGAATACTGGCTAACTAACTAGCTAGCTAACTAATGGCTATCTGCAGTACTTCCTAAATAGGAAGGAGTAGGTCAGTCAATTAACCCAATCACAACTATACCCACAAATCCCACTTCCCCCTCCATAACCTTAATCCCTTCTCTTAATTCCTTAATGAAATACAAGATAATACGAAAAGAATATTGAATTCTAATGCAAGTTGGTGTGAAACATTACGTCATTTGGTTTGAACCATTCTGTCTTCTTGGTTCGAAACATTTTGTCCTGCTAGTTTGAATAGTTTTGGAAAACACTCTTTATAGGTTTCTCGTAGAGGGTTGTACGGGTTTAGTGTGGTTCTACTGTCTATAATTCTATTCTACTGCTAGACTAATTAGATACAGCTGAAACATTTATGTAGTTGACAGTACTGTTTTAGTTGAATGTAACATCTATGTACTTATTTCTTTAGTCCAACACTCTTCCAGCAACTGAGTTTTCTGCGATTCTCTTTTCACTGTCGTTAACCTTCTTCAATGCTTTTCCGCTTTGGATTTGGCCTAACAAAGCACTTAAACTGCTTGCAGGGGCGACATTAGGTTGTGGTGGGGCAGGTGCTGGTGGGGCAGGTGCTGGTGGGGCAGGTGCTGGTGGGGCAGGTGCTGGTGGGGCAGGTGCTGGTGGGGCAGGTGCTGGTGGGGCAGGTGCTGGTGGGGCAGGTGCTGGTGGGGCAGGTGCTGGTGGGGCAGGTGCTGGTGGGGCAGGTGCTGGTGGGGCAGGTGCTGGTGGGGCAGGTGCTGGTGGGGCAGGTGCTGGTGGGGCAGGTGCTGGTGGGGCAGGTGCTGGTGGGGCAGGTGCTGGTGGGGCAGGTGCTGGTGGGGCAGGTGCTGGTGGGGCAGGTGCTGGTGGGGCAGGTGCTGGTGGGGCAGGTGCTGGTGGGGCAGGTGCTGGTGGGGCAGGTGCTGGTGGGGCAGGTGCTGGTGGGGCAGGTGCTGGTGGGGCAGGTGCTGGTGGGGCAGGTGCTGGTGGGGCAGGTGCTGGTGGGGCAGGTGCTGGTGGGGCAGGTGCTGGTGGGGCAGGTGCTGGTGGGGCAGGTGCTGGTGGGGCAGGTGCTGGTGGGGCAGGTGCTGGTGGGGCAGGTGCTGGTGGGGCAGGTGCTGGTGGGGCAGGTGCTGGTGGGGCAGGTGCTGGTGGGGCAGGTGCTGGTGGGGCAGGTGCTGGTGGGGCAGGTGCTGGTGGGGCAGGTGCTGGTGGGGCAGGTGCTGGTGGGGCAGGTGGTGGTGGGGCAGGTGCTGGTGGGGCAGGTGCTGGTGGGGCAGGTGCTGGTGGGGCAGGTGCTGGTGGTGGACCACTTGAGAGCCAGCTTTCACTTGGTGCTGATATCATTGAAGGCATAATATCGTCTGAAGGTGCAAGATGAGGCGAAGGAGTAGCGAACTCATCATTGGAATCTGTAGAGGAAAACTCCTCACCGTTGACTCCCAAGATGCCCCGGGATGGAGTGCCAGGAACTTCTGGTACATAAGGGGATGGTGCTTGAGGTGCTTCAGCTCTAGGTACTGGTGCTTCAACTTGAGGTTCAACTTGAGGTTCAACTTGAGGCACTGGTGCTTCAGCTTTAGGTTCTGGTGCTTCAACTTGAGGTTCAACTTGAGGTACTGGTGCTTCAACCTGAGGTATTTGAACTGGTGTTTGACTTTCGGATCTCACAGGCTGAGGCATTCCTCCAAAAAGTAAAGAAGCCAACTTGGCTGCACCGGCCCGATTGGGTTCGTCATCATCTGACGATTTCTGCTCGTCGTCACTCCAGTCATCGGAATCCATACCTCTTTGGGAAGCACGTTGAGCCTCCAACTTCTTATGGTTCACGGGTGGTGTATTGGCTGATGACTTGAAGAATGGGTTAGTGGAGCTTGCTTGTGCACTTGTTTTGGCGAACGGATTGGTGTTATGCACAGCCTTTATATCTGGTTTTTGCTGAGGCTTGACCTCACCAGATTTGACAGGAACGGGGTCACTCATGGGAGCACTTGGGGCATTCACTGAAACAACTGGGGCACTTTCTGGGGCATTCACTGAAGCAACTGGAGCATTCACTGAAGCAACTGGGGCATTCACTGAGGCACTAACTGGGGCGACCGATGCACTAATAGTAGTACTCACAGTAGCCTCTGGTTTCTTAGCAGCCTCTGGCTTCTTAGAAGCCTCTAGTATTTGAGCAGCACTGGCAGGCTTGATGCTGGTGGGTGTATACAGACGCGTCTTTGGCTTCAAGTCGTCGTCACTCCAGTCGTCGTCGGATTGATCCTTCATGCGCTTCATCTCCTCCTTGAGCTTGGCAAGCCGGGCTTTTTTTTCTTGTGCCTTTTTTAAAGCCCGTTCTTTCTTGCATGCCTCCATCTCTTCTTTTTGCTTAAGGAGGAGTTTGTATTCTTCATCATCATCGGAAACCTCCTGAGAAGGTTGGGGTTGGGAAGACTGAGGTTGGGGTTGGGAAGACTGAGGTTGGGGTTGGGAAGACTGAGGTTGGGGTTGGGGTTGGGGTTGAGAAGCACTTTTAGCTTCAGATTGTGTTGATTCTAGCGGAACCTTTTTGGCTGTCTCAAAACTAGAAACAGAGCTTGCTGCCAGTGCTTTGTTTCTGGTTATTCCCAACTTGGCCAACCTCTCGTTCATTCTCTTTTCGGCTTGTGCCTTGATATATGCCGACCGTTCCTCTGGAGTCTTGTATTCTGGCTTAGTAGTAGCAGTATTGGCGCTAGTAACAGTGTTGGCACTGGTAGCAGCACCAGATCCAGTATTAGTACCACTTGACTTCTTTCCAAACGCCTTCAACTCATCAATAAACGCCTTCACACTACTCGAAACTCCCTCTCCTCTCTCCCACTTTCTAATCTCCAAGTCTGACTTTACCGATACTTGCAACCGTGAGGCTGCACTCTCCTCCAACTCTTTGATACTGGACTCAATGTCTTTAATCATGTTAGATTGGTCATCACGTTCCTTGTTGCATTTGTCCACCATTTGCTGCCACTTGATGTCGGCGTCAGAGTCGCCAAAAACTTGCTTTCCGGTTAATGCTGCCATGCGCTGCCTCAAGAGCTGCTTGGACTTGGCCTTTTGCCGGTCACTTTCGGTAATGGTGCCATTGGGCCCTGTAGCTTCAACAACCAAGTTGTCTGGGTTCCAAGAGGGATACTCCTTCTTCAAGGTCTTCTTGGCCAAGTCCGTTTTGGCTTGCGCGATATCCACGTTGACCTGGTGGATGCGCGAGATCAATGCGGGAACCTTATCTCTGGTGTAGTGGTCTAAAGTGACCAACAAGGCGGACTTTTCGTCATTGGCTATGGCCAGGGTCGACGTTAATTGCGTCTGAATCTGTAAGATTTGCGCCTTGATGTTGGCGATGTCCCTAAGGTTCGCCTCGTGAGCGTTCTTTCCGGAAATAGCGTTGTGCTGGTCCTCCACATCCGTGGCATCCAACAATATCTGCTTTTCCCGAATCAACTTCTTGAGGTCGTTGATGGTCAAGTCATTAGTCTTGGATGTCTGCACATTGGTTTTCTTGACGTCCAGAGCGTTTCGGGTCCTGTGACGAGATGTAGAAATGTACGAGAGCTCATCATCATCGTTCTTGAAACGAGACGCACTGGTACTGGCCTTGGGCGCAGCCTTCTTGGCTGCCGTGCCTCCCTTGAGTGAATTTTTCAACGTGTCCACCGAGTCTTGGAGGTACTTTGTGGATGGGGGAACCAATTCGGGAGGAAGGCGCAAGGGGATCTCGAACCCATTCAAGCGTCTGTATACAAGATGCATGGCCACAGCAAACTCATCTTTGTTCAACTTTCCCCGGTTGCTTTCGTCACAAAGACTCCAGATGGACTCCAAATCCGGCCGACTGAGACCAGATTTGCTGAAGATGCTTATGGCCACGTCGCCATCAATGAAGCCTTTGCGCGATTTGTCCCACGCTGCGAATAGCCCATCGTAAATCTGCTTTTCTTGCTTGGTGATAGCCCAGGTGACGTTCTCTTTCAACCGACCCCCCATTTGATTCTGCAAGTTGTTGCTGGGAAGCTGTGAAGATGGCAAGAAGTGTAGCTGCATAGCGTTCAAGCCCGGAAGACCTCCTGTGGGAGTGGAAACGAATCCCCATTGGCCGGGCTTACCGGTGGGCTGAGCCTGCAATGCGGCATTTTGAAAGCCAGTAGATTGGGGCTGGAGACCATTGTTGAAACCAGTAGATTGGGGCTGGAAACTAGTGGCAAAACCAGTGGATTGAGGCTGGAAACTATTGGCGAAACCAGTGGCTTGAGGTTGGAAACCACCCGTTTGCTGCGCTTGGAAGCTTGGAAGCGGCATAGAGGGTGCATTAAAGCCAGTGTTTTGTGGCTTCAAGGATCCTGTAGCTTGGGACGGCAACAATGGCTGGGCAGGCACAAACGAAGCTGTATGCTGGGGTTGCAAGGGAACTAATGAGCCTCCGCCAGTTCTTTGACCTTGGATTGTTTGAGGCTGGGATGGCTGGATTGGTTGAAAGCCTCCAGTTTGCTGACCCTGGATTGGCTTCATTCCTCCCGTAGGCTGCGCAGTAAATGAAGTTACAGGGGCATTTCCCAGGAACATGGTATTTTGGTGGTTCGAAAACTGGGCAAAAGGAGTGTTGGCAAGAATGGAGTTCGGGTCTTCCGGCACAGAGAAAGAGATGGCATCTACATAACTTTGCACCTCGTTCAGCCATTTCTCGGGTAATTGGCGAGGCAAAGCATCACCCTTCAAAGCTAAATTACACAAGTGTAAGGCTAAGGCAAATTCCGGAAACAAAAGCAGGCCCAGCTTATTAGTATCAGACAAGGCCCAGATCTCAGCCAAAGTCACGGGAGATAAGCCCGATTTCAAGAGAATGTTCCGCGCAGCATCTCCAGAAAGAGAGTTTTCACCAGGCTGGACAGCAGTACGGAAAAGGGTTTCAAACTTGGCCTGATCATTGGCAGTAATGAACGAGAGCCGAATATTGGGGATCTTCAATTCTTTATTCTGCAGTACTCCTGAGACTGCTGCGGTAAAGCCTGTAGCTTGTGGTTGGAGAGGTTGAAGTTGAAAGCCAGGTAAGCCAGATTGGAAGCCAGATTGGAAGCCAGATTGGAAGCCAGTTTGTTGGGGTTGAAAGTCAGTTTGTTGGGACTGGAAACTAGTCTGTTGAGGCTGGAAACCAGTTTGTTGGGGCTGGAAACCAGTTTGTTGGGACTGGAAACCAGTTTGTTGGGACTGGAAGTCAGTCTGTTGGGGCAGATATCCCGTTTGCTGACCCTGAAATAAACCAGGCTGTTGCGGTTGGTTAAATTGTCCATACTGCAGACCATAATTGGGAAGCTGGTTTTGGTTTCCAAATCCCTGTTGGCCATAGTTGCCCTGATTGGCCTGGTATGGGTTATACATGGAGTAATTCTGAAGGCAGATTAATTGATGATATTTTGATGAGGAAATCTAAAGATGGAATGTATAGATTCTAGTGGTGTAAATTGGTAATCGATGGTGGGGGTTTAATGTTGGAGTGGAGTGAAGTGTCGAGGTGAGAGGAGTTTTATACGCGACCACGTTATATGCAGGTCGAAAGATTAAATCTAAAACCACTAAACAATACCAAGTCAACGGAAATTAAATTAGACACTCTAAAACTGTCTAGCACTTGATTATCTCCCTTCAAATGTCAGTTACAAGAAGATAAAAATATTGGTTTCTTCAACAATTTATAAGGCAAATGGAGCTCTTGCGTTAGTCGTTTGTCGTTTGTCGTTTTTTTTTGTCTGACGTAGCGTGGTGTACGGGTGTAGTTTGCAACCACCCGCACTTCTACACCAACGTCTAGAGGCTAGGGAAGTCTTATAATCAGTAACTAAAGGTTTATAAGAAATCCCTTTTAAATGCCACAACCCACGATTAAAGATAACTAGTAGTCATTTGGAATGACGCTGAAAATTGGCCCAGATATGGGTTGATGCTGTAAGTAATAAATTTTTTTGCAACAAGGCAATTTTTCAGTACTTGTTAAAAGAAAGTGTGTGATGATGATACTCAAAAATTGTGTAAGTATACCACATCAAAAAGTGACATCAAGAATAAGTCCATAACGCATGACTGAACAGGTTCAACAAGAGGATTTCAATAAATTGGTGATTGAAGAAAACTGACCACAGAACAGCAAGTGGGCAGTGAAAGAAATGGATGGTGTGCAGTCGAACGAAACTTTAGGACAATTTGGGGGGTCGATAGAGGGGTTAAAGTAAGCCATGTTCAAGAGAGTTGAATGCGCATCTGACCAATGGAATACTCGATGGATTGTCTGACCAATGGCATACTCGATGAATCATCTGACCAATGGCATACTCGATGAATCATCTGACCAATAGCATACTCGATGAATCATCTGAAATGGCATACTCGATGAATCATCTGACCATTGCATACTCAATGGAATCATCTGAAATGGCCTATTCGATGGATGGGTTTGGGGTGCTCCCAAATAACTCTGGCATTGTGCTTGATCTTTCAACTTAGGCTTTGGTAAATATTGATATACAGGCATGTGTAAATCTCACAATGGCCTGCATACAACATATCCACGAAGTACCTCGTCTCGGTACATTCTAGGTACTCGTTGACACTCCCCTGAACCATGACACTTAAGTGTAGTGATTCGTTATTGTTTTGTCCCGTAGTGATTGATCGAATATGATGATTGCTGTAGAATCCTAGGAAAGGTAGGTGCCTATGGAAGGCGTTTGACTGTAGGGATTTCGTGAGCGCATCAGCGATATTGTCTTCCGTAGGAATATATTCGATGTTTTCCTCACCCCTTTTCAATCTGTCCTGAATATGTTTCTCTTTAGTGTCCACATGCTTATTTTTGCTTTGGGTGCTTCCAGTTCCATTGATGGTTAATACCACTCCATTGTTGTATTCGAAAATCTTAGGTATTTTCAAAAGTCTTTATTCCGAATTCTTCGAATATGTTGACTGTCCAGATTATCTTTCACTGTGGCACTTAGTCAGAGATCTTTCACTGTGGCACTTAGTGCCATATATTCTGCTTCGAATATACTTATCGTTACCAAGCTCTGTTTCTTGGATTTCCAAAATATGGGGGTCCTGTTTCCGTAAACTATGAATCCTGTTCGGGACTTTCGGTTTTCTTCACTAGTGAATGACGCATCGCTGAATGCATTAAACTTCACTTTGTTGTCCAGATAATTCTTCTCCGTAAAGCTGGTGAACCAATTCCTCAAATAGGCTAATATTTTCTTTAGCTGCATGACATCTGTTTCAGTCGCTTCCTTGGTGTAAGATCTGAATTTGCTCACACTGTATGCTATGTCAGGACGGCTGATGTTCGAAGATCCGAGTAGTTCCTGATACACCTTTGATAGTTTTCTGTCCAATGGTTTGTTCTCTTTATCATGTTCATAGACGTTCATAGGAACGCTTTGGCTATTATTTGGCACGTATTCTTGGAATTTAGTTAGATCCTGGATGAATGGTTTTTGATGGATTCTAAAACCCCCATTCGCTTTTTCTATCAGGAGTCCACAGAATTCTCTAGTGTCCTTTAGATCCTTGAACCTAATCTTCGCTTTGTTTGTCATATACTCTTTGAAATGCTCATAGTCTGCATCTGTTTCTGTTCCAACTAATAAGTCATAGTACTATGACTATCTTTTCCTTGTATATTTGTCCACGATTTCTTTTGTAAAACATCCTCTGTCCGATCTTGTCTTCACAATGCCATAAGCTTCAAGCCTCTCTGAGATTGTCAAATACCTTTTGTTCAATTCTTTCCAATTCGAGAACTTCCCATGGTGCAGCACAAGGGCAAGTAGTGGATAATCTGTTGAAGTCATTTCCTAAGTGGGTGATAATCATAGGGCAGTCGTGGAAGGTTGTCTTGAGATAAACTCCCCAGTGAATATATATCTCATCCTTGTACCGATGAGGGTACTCACGGGTGTAGGGAGAGGACTTGGGAGCCCCTGTAGTCCCTCTAAAGGGATATAAATTTTCAGGGTAATGTTGAAGGCCTGAGGTATCATCAGAGTCTATTATGGATGATAAGTTGAACGAGTAGTCCTTATATCCATCAGCCCACCTCAAATATTCTGTTAAAGACCCTCAGGCATATTGGAAAGAGCTCGTAGTACCAGTTGCCTTATCATATGTTGAAACAAACCAGCATAGACTTCCACACACGGAAAATCTCTATGTTAATGAGTTTATCAGCTTTGGCAAGTGGACGTGTCAATAATACAGCTTTGAGAAGAGAAATGTCTCCGTATATTTTGCTGTTAACACCCTCTATCTTATCCCAGATTAATGTTGAAGGGAAGTAGAGATACTATCTCATAAAGCCTTTGAGGGAACTTGAGTTGGGATGATTGGATATAGACAGTGAGTACAAAGACAAGGATTTCTTGTTGACGGAAGAGTTAGAAACGACGCCAAACTGTTCCAAAATCCTTGTAGGTGTTCTCGCATGCCTGTCAGATCCAATAAAAATTCAAATCATCAGCAAATGCACTAACCTTAATAATCACATGGAACCCGAGTTTATGTTGAATCTCGTCCAGTAGAATGGATCAAACCCAGTCATTCAGAAATACTGCAGCAGTGTTCCGTTGCTAGTAAATTGTAGTGAAATTTTTAAATTAGAGCAAATGCTAAATTAAGCAATTGCTAAAAATAAAGGGAATTTTGCTGCTTGTCAACGGGGGGGGGGGGGGGGGGGGGTTTTTNGGGGGGGGGGGGGGGCAGGGCTTCTTATATAGACGGGTGCGGGGTGCGACTGCAGGGTCACAGTGCGACTGCAGGTCACGTGCGGCATCATTAACTCACCATTACTGAAAATGATCCTTTAGTTATTTTAAGCTACACAGGTCAATCATTGTGACCTACAAATATAATACATTCTGGCCGTAGCTTTTTATCGTATCAGCCTCATGAAGATGGTGCCAAATCTAGACAGAATAGGTAATCATAGTCTAATCTTTCAACATCTCCTTTCCCTTGTCCAAAATGATTAAATCTCTTCATATCCAGACTCATGGCGGAATGCACATAGTCAATTGCAAGATCTACGGCCTTTTCCAAATCCATGGCTTTGGTGAGATTCGCAGCAATGGCACTCGAAACTGTACACCCAGTTCCATGGCTATTCCTGCATCTAATGAATTGCAGTTTGAACATAGTCACTTTCAATGGGCTTACCAATATATCCACCACAATGCAATCTGCATTAATTTGTCCACCAAACGATAAATTGACTTGGAAAGGAATATGTCCACCTTTTAAAAGCAAATTTTCACAGCCAAGAAGCTTGTGCAACTCAATAGCAAAGTGTCGAAACTCATATAAGTTGCCAATATACTCCCTTGGCGCCGCCGTGCCATCTTCATCGCTTCATCCAAATTCGGAGTACACAAGTAAGCTTTGGGAATCAACATGTCCATGCACAACTTCATAGTGGAATCATCTGCCAAGGTCACTCCGGATGTGGAAACCATCACGGGATCCACAACCATTCGAATTCCAAGCTTCTGGAAAATATCAATATACTGAGCCACCACCAAAACCGCCTGTTTAGTGAGCATTCCTGTTTTGATGACTTTAAGCACAACATTTCCACACGAAAACTCCTCCAATACAGCTTCCAAAGTCTGGCGTAAATGGTCCGAAGGAGTTTCCATTACCGCTCGCACGCCAGAAGAATTCTGCGCCGTAAGAGCCGTGATGCACGTGACCCCATAACATTTATGGGCACTAAAAGTTTTGATATCTGCTTCAATCCCAGCTCCTCCCGAGCTATCTGAACCTGCAATGCTAAGTATTGCGGCACGAGTATTTGAAGTTGTGTTTTGAAGTGGGAAAGACATCGGAAATTAAGTATGTGAAAATTTGTCAATGTGAGAACCACTTTATATGTGAGGAAAACCTCTCACTTTTGGAACCTCTAAGTGCATATGCGCATACACCAGAATGCTCATGAATTCACTCTTCATCCAGTATAATAATTCACTCTTCATCCAGTATAATAATTCACTCTTCATCCAGTATAATAATTCACTCTTCATCCAAATCAATTCTTCTCATTCTTCTTCCCAGTATAATAATCAACCAATTCTAACTCACTCTTTAATGTATCTTCTCGGTACCCCACTCGGATATCAGGCACATTGGTCTTTTCAATATCATTCCCTGCTACTCCAGAAACTGCAAAGTTCTTCCCAAGCCAGTGCTTCTTGATTTGCCATTCGTATCCCGATTGTAACACTGAGTTCTTGGCCAACTCACACATATCCACCGCCGATAACTTGTAGATCTGAGCCGCTACCGAATACTCCTCAATCAAAGGCTCCTTGGTATAAGAAAACTGTAACGGGTCATCGGTGGAAAGTGATACGTTCAAGCCCTTCTTGAAGAAGTTATAGAACGGGTTCTTATCATAGGTCAAAAACAACGCATTGTTCGATAACGGCGACATGGCCAACCCAATCTGGTCCAAATAGTAGAGGTATTGGATGAACGGCAACTTGCGCAAGAGAATTCCATGTGAGATGGAATGGCACGTTAAGAACGCCAGGATCAAATGCTCTGGGTCACCGGCCTCTCCACAGTGGGGCCTCAAAACAAAGGTATTGTAGCCTTGTGACATTCTCAACTCATTCAATGATATCATGTTGGCATAGAGGTAGTACAAGTAGTACGAGTATGGTGGGTTGTTGGCGTAGTCCCATTCCTTGGATGTGGGGTACTTGCGTGAGTTGAATGGCTTGTCCAGCTTAGATTCATCATCCACCGAGTCAAACCCCACCACCCTCTGTAAGAAGTAGTGGAGTTTCGGGTCACTTTGTGGCTTCAAGCTCACCTGGTATAAAGGCCAGAATAAGTTGTGGAGGATCTGCTGGAAGTTGGTCACGTTACCATTCTTCTGGTACAAGTCATATAATCTGGGAACTTGAATCAACCAACGTACGTTGTGACTCACCAACTTATTGTTAATGACCCAAGCTGCCAACTTGCTCCACTCATCCTCCGAACGCCCATATATGGAAATCCTCAACTCGTTCATCTGGTACTTGGAGCTTTCGAGATCATGGAACACTTGCTGTGAGATTTCTGCCAAATACCTTCCATCAATGAAATTATCCGTCTTCAAGAAAATCTCCCTTAACCTGGACTCGCCAATGGGGTTGTACTTCAAGTTGAACTTATCAAACCGGTGGAAAGTATCGGTATGGGCATGCATGTCCAAAGTATCAATGGACAAGTCATAGGCCGTGAGCTTCAACGATTCAAACACCTCGGCCAACGTCAATAATTTGCCATCACGGAAAATCACCTGCTCCTCCGGCTCGGTCTTCAACTTGTACTTGATGAACCGTAACAAGTGCTTTTGGTTCATGCACGCTGAGTGGTGGATATGAGTATCCACCTTTCTAACGTTGTAGAAGTCCCGGTGGGGATTTTTCTTGGACTGGGCGATTTCCTCAAACTCGTTAAGTAATGAGTACATGTTCCACTTTGTTTCCAAGTACTGGAGCCGCTTGAAGGCAAACGACTTGGAGGGGCCATCGGATGAGATACGGATGAGCTTGTTCAAGTCATGGTAGTAGTCATGTAACGTGGGAATACAACCCAACGACTCGCCACTCTCCTTCTCCACCACCTGGTACACACAATCCTGGTTGAGCCTGACGTCATAGGTGTGAGTCAAGTCTGTATCAGGAATGTGTACCTTGGAGAAATCAAACACTTCCTCATTTTCAAGGTGCTGGCCGGGTAACTGATTAAACTTGTTCTTCAGTTTGTAGGTGGGCATGGGCGGTGGCGGATACACTTCCCAATTGGGAGAGTTTTTGGGGTTGGACCGATCATCCCGCTGCAACGACCGGTCCAAGTAATCGTGCCGCAAATTCAAGCACATCTTGACATTGCAGAACAACTCAATCAACTCTGAAGAAGGGTACATTTCCGGAAGAGCATTGGCCAAAGTCCTGGCGTCTTGCGTATGGATCTTGTGAGCTGCTGACGCTGGAAGAGGATGATGTCCCAACCCATGTTTTGGGAAGTCAATCACCAGATGCATGCGGAGCGGCGATCCTGTATGAGGAGACCGGTGATGCTCTACTTCCGGAACTTCATTATTCTCTTGGAGAGCCTCAAAAGCACGAACCTTCAAGTCATGATCCTTCATGAACCGGTCTTCATGCGACGAGAAATGCGCCAGATTATGAGAACGCAGGAGAAGCGCCTCATCATCATCTGAATCATCGAATGTGAACGCATGGTCCTCTAATTTGGGCGAATCCAAAGGGGCTGACATTGTGAAAGAACAGAAACTTCACTTGGCCAAACAAAGAGTCAAATAGAGTCTCAATCAATGCAGTCTCAATCAATAATAATCAAATCTGCAATTATTGCACTTACTCTCTCTGTAAAGGTTCAAGTATGCAAAGTATCGACTTGTCTTGTCGCGATGGCGGCTTGTATAGAGCGCCCCTTTGGATGTGGTTATCAGATATTGGTCAATTTGAGGAGTGCACGCCGATTAACGTGCGAACCCGGACCCTTACATCACCCTCGAAATAGTGCTCATACCCGGACCTTTACATCACCCTCGAAATAGTGCCCATACCCGGACCTTTACATCACCCTCGAAATAGTGCCCCAGTGCGATCAGACCTCCGCACCATTAGATCCTTTCAGGACACGCCAAAATTTCAATGCCTTTGTCTCTATCAGGTCGTGCAAAACTCAAACGTTTTTGGGTCCGCATGGGCGTGTGGGTTAGGTTCAGCCCTCGTGGTGTGTTGGCTCGGTTCCTCATGCCATATACTGCAACCGTTTTTGTCGCGAACCCCGCCTTGTCCGCCAAGCGCTATCACAAACGAACATGCACTGTTCTCGCGTTATCTTGCCGTTATCAATACTAATGGTAATCTTGCCACGACATATAAATACCCCAGCATTCACCATTCAACTCTGCTAATTTCCATAACATCATGAGTATGTATAATCTCGTCTCCTCACTTCTTCATGCTTGACTAACAACAGCCGAATACAAATTCCACAAGGATAAAAAACTCACCATCATCACTGCTCCATTTTCATGTGGCCAACCAAAAGGAGGCGTGGAATTGGGCCCCGAATATATCTTGAATAACGGATTCGAGAACCAATTGAAAGGCTTGGCCTGGGACACAAAAATCGAAAACCCTTTGGATGGCAAGGACTATGAGTGCCAGAAAACAGACATCAAAGACAAGTACGGCGTCAAGAATTCTAACCTCGTCAGCGACTGCAACAAGGTCATATTCGAAGCATTCTGTAAATCAAAATCTGAAGGCAGGTTGCCTGTAACCATTGGTGGAGACCATTCTATTGGAACCGCCACAGTGGCTGCTGCTTTGGAAGCTGACCCTGACACCTGTGTCTTGTGGATCGACGCTCATGCTGATATTAACACTACCAGTGGTACTGAATCGGGAAATTTGCATGGGTGTCCTGTTTCGTTTGTCATGGGTCTTGGGAGAGACAGGTGCCCCCCGGAATTTGACTGGGTTCCTGCAAAGTTGAAGCCTAATAAGATTGCATACATTGGCTTGAGAGATGTTGATTCACATGAGAAAAAGATCTTGAAGGAGAACAACATTGCCGCCTTTTCCATGTATCACGTTGACAAATATGGTATCGGCAAAGTGGTGGAAATGGCCTTGGATAAGGTTAACCCCGACAGAAAATTCCCCATCCACTTGTCGTACGATGTTGATGCCATTGATCCTGCATTTGTTCCCGCCACCGGTACCAGAGTTGATGGTGGCTTGACCTTGAGAGAGGGTTTATTTATTGCAGAGGATGCTGGACTCACGGGACTCTTGGCTTCAATGGATATCGTGGAGACCAATCCAAAGTTGGGAGAGAGCGAAAGCCACATTTTGGATACTGTGAATGTGGCATGTGCCATTGGCCGGTGTGCCTTAGGCGAGAGTTTGTTGTAGTGATATGATGTAACGTATGGAAGCGTATGATATCAATCCATATATTGGCAAATTTAGCACCATGGCAATTATCCACGTCGTAAGCCACAACATACATCCTTTTCCATGCCAAATTACCTTAAACATAATCAATCAAAATCATTACAAAGGATAGTAATAATAGACTTTAGAAAAGTGCGGAATCATGCCCTTTTATAGTTTTTAGGGATCGTGACACAAACACCATGTTTCACTTTCGCAACAATGCATATTTTTGCAGCCACATGCGCGGCGTTGCAAGAAATCCCGCACTCTAGGGCTATAAAAGGAGCGAGATTCCCAGCTTTTTTTCACTTGAAGATTTTTATTAAGAGACAGACCTGGACAATTCTTGATGATTATTCACTTTGGAAAACCTATCAGAGTATATTTAAAGTGAACATGATTAATATGATTGAATGGCTATGGATGGATTTGTTTCCTAGAATCTATAAAAAGGTCTAAAGAAAGTGATATTCAAATTATGATATAATTGCTGAAGTCTTGGTGAGGCTTAAATGAGTGTCAAAATTAATGTTTTTCCAGAATACAGATGTTCAGGGTATTAACTAGTTTTCCAGAATATTAACGTTATCCAGGATATTGACGTTATTGAGGATATTAACGTTATCCGGAATATTAACGTTATCCAGAATATTAAAGTTATCCAAGATATTAACGTTATCCATAATATTCACTTTATCCAGTTTATTAACGTTATCCAGGTTATTAAAGTTATCCAGGTTATTAACGTTATCCAGGTTATTAACTACTTATTCAGATGAGTCAAGGCTTGGACGGATCGGAGTCTTTCGAAGCGTTATACGCAGGTGCTATTATACATATCCTTCTCAATACCGGCCAGTGTATTGGAAAAAACGCTCCTGCTGGTGGATGCATTATCTGCAGAGAAAGTCTTTTCCGCCCTTCCAATGAGGAAATACTGGACCAATGCATGCCGTAATCGTGACTGTCGGCTACTTGCAGACCTGTTAGAAGCATACCTTATGTGCCCAGATGTCCCTGCAATACTTACCAGTGACTAGATGCAGTACTTGAATCTTGGTTTGGCTTACAATAATTACAAGCTACTCAAAGTGGTTTATGGAGCTCTACTGGATGCAGGAGTTACACTTTCTGAAACTGTCTTTGCTCACATTGTGCATGTGTTTTTGACCCATGGTGATGTCGATCAGTACACCAAGATCATAGAGGAGCATTATCTATACCTTAAAGGTGAAAGTGCATTGAAAAAGGAGTTAATTCATTCGGTCATTCTGGCAGATTGCCACCTTTCAGCCGAGCTGACTGGATCGGACGATTCGCTATATTAACGTTATCCAGAATAATCAGTTATTCACAGAAAAGTGGACAAGCAACTATACGTATATTTTCAACCATGTATAGTCCTGACCAGATATATTCAACAACCACTTACTCATTTTGTGCTGACTTTTGAGTCAGGATATCTTTTTGGATGGCTTCAAATATTGAATGTTTTTCCAGGGCAAAGTATTAACTCAAATCCACAAAAATTATCCAATAAGACCTTGGGCAGAATTATTAATTCAAATCCTTTAACAATCCAGTCTGATGGTCTATGGTCTATGGTCTATGGTCTATGGTCTATGGTCTATGGTCTATGGTCTATGGTCTATGGTCTATGGTCTATGGTCTATGACAGTCTATAGTCCATTATGATCTTATTCAATTTGCAATACAGGGCGTGCAACAATGTATGGTTTCCATGATCTGAAGTATGGACTTCATGAATAAATCCCTAAGGAGATAGGTGTGAATTCTCATAGCCAAAACTATAAATCTCATAGGAGATTGCCAAACAGAACTGAAGTCCACTACACGTCGAACTATGAATAAGGTGACATTAATTTTATCTACTGCATTTACGACACCTTGAATGATCCATTGTCCACTTGAAAATTTTGGAGAAGAATCTGAGGCAGTGAATTTCGGAGTCATTGAATCGAATAAAAGTTCATTTATTTCCCATTTTGGTAATCGATGAGTCTTGGCTTATTGAAGACAAAAAGTGGTTTGCCAATGATTTACCATTAATTGACCATTTGCAGTCTCCAGAGATTTTCTCTATTTTCCGAAATAAAGACTTATATGGGCTTGGGATACAGCATCTATTGAACAGGTTTCAGTGACATTGTGAATTGGAATAGTTTCCAGCTGACTCTGAGAAAAACCCAAAGTCTAGGGGGCTTCTTGATGAGTACTTGATAAACAGTCAGTGAAGTGGGAAGTGCTAATGACAGTTACTGTATTATCAGGGCCAGTGTGTGATGTCAGATGGATCATTTTGAGCGATTTTGGAGAGTGGAGCTGCACATAAGACCTCAGATTCCATGCAGAGACATTAGTTGAACCTTTCTGAAGTCCATTCTATGAATGCCCCGGCTAACTTTTGCTTAAACAATTTCAGAAGTTGTGGTGCACTGGTGCGCGCAGCACCTCGTGGGCCTCGTGGTCCAAATGAACAATAAAAAAAGTGGCTTTCGACCGAAAGAGGTAATAAACCAATTAAAAATTGGAATTTGACCCAAAGAGGTAATTAATCAATTGAAATGGGTATTTGGCCCAAAAATCGGTGTTTGTTGACAAAACACTATTCATACAGTCCGGGACTGGACTGGACGGCACTATCTTAGGGATGTACGGGTTTGTGCAGAATCATCAAAAAAGCCCTCTTCTTCCTTGAATGCATTTGGAAGACACTTGGGGAAATCATTCAAGATGCATGTTCAGAGCTGTCTCAAAGTCTTGAACGATCTACAGTTGTCCCCACCCTGCATCATCCCTGGGCTCCCCCATCACTCAGGCCCTGTCGATAGGTGCGTATATGCAGTACCGCGATAAGCGTATTTGACATAAAGCCCTCCGTGCCCACTATCTCCTTTCTCACCAGTTTTTTCCGAATAGGCCATCCCGCTATTCAATCCAAAATACAAAAACCCAATCCTAAGAATCCAAGTCAATTCCAAAATCTATGAAGTTTGGAAAAACCTTTGCCTCCCACCAAGTCCCAGAATGGGCAACCAATTATATGAACTATAAGCACCTAAAAAAGACCATCCGCCATTTTGATAACCTTATCAACTACCAAACAGATTCCCCCCTTGATCTCCCCGAGCTTATTGCAAACAACTTCTCTCAGTTTTTTTTTGAGCTTGATTACGATATCGAAAAGGTGTCTCAGTTCTATAATACCACTTTTGCAGAATACAAAAATAGGCTGGCGCGGATCATCAAGGCCTTGGGCTTTTCCAATGGCGTTATTACGTTACACGTGGACACTACCGATGAATTGGACGAGATTTTTTCGATATTATTGGAATTACGGGCCATTTACCGCAATTTGAAATGGTTTGGCGAGTTGAACCATAAAGGTTTCGTGAAAATCCTTAAGAAGTTGGACAAGAAGTTGAGCTATATTTCGGTTGTAGTGAATGACCAGCTTTCTGCTGCACATGAGGAGTCTGACTCGGGTTCTTTCGGGAAACCCCAGCCTTTGCACTTGGCCTGTGATAATAAGGACTCGTATCTTTCAAGAGTCCCTAGTTTGCCCTTTGCAAACGGCTTCGAATTGTCCCAGGGGCTCAGCACCATCAACAATATCCTTAACCAATTGGCACAGCAGCAGCTTCTCTTATCCAGGCTCTCACTGAACTCGGCCGATGAACACAGCTCCAAGCTTGGAAAAATCACCAAGTATTCGTTTGATTTGGACCACTTGTACCATATTATTTTGCAAAATGACCATGTGAGATTACGCCAGGAATTGGACCGTATTCCTGAAAACCTGCTCCTGCTCAAGTTCTTGTTGTCGTTGTTGAACATGGCCACTTTAGACGGCTCCTTTAAGTGCATCGATACATTATTCGAAGAGCTCCAAAATCACAAGTCTAAAAACAAAGAAAAAAAGGCGGATCAATCTCTGGTGTATCTTGAAGACCCTTTGGATATTTCTGGAAGAAACTTTTTTCACCAGCTCGTGGTGTCTTTGGGTAAGAAGCAGGTGACCAAGGACCAGAAGCTGCTTGTTCCTGGAGAATCCACAGATATGAGTCGGCTTTACACCAATAAATCCGGGCCCGATGGTATTCTGTTGGCCATTATCAGAATCGACGGCTTGAAGTACATCTTTGACAAGATCTCCGGCCACAATGTCCTCCAGCACTTGCTTTTGGATAAGGATATCTACCAGCGGACGCCGTTGCATTATGCAGCACAGTATGGCATTAAGGATGTGACCAAGCTCATCTTGGAATATCTAATGCTGTGGGACTTGATCAACAATCACATTTCTTTTGATGACGTGAGTGTGTGGGGAGACCAAGAAGGCTTGACTCCGCTCCACCTTGCGATAATAGGAAAGCACCCCAAGACCTTCCATAACCTCATAAATTTCTCCATGTGCCCGCTCACGTGTCCAAACTTGCTTCTCTTGGCCACTCGCTTAGAATGCCATGAAATTGTCAAGTACTCAATCTCCAACGACATTGTGGACGTGGACTACACCGACACCGAGAACAACAACGAGACAGCGCTCTATATTGCGTCAAAGTCCAACCTCCTTCCTTTGGTGCAGTTTCTCTTGGAAAATGGAGCCAACCCGGAGTTGGGTGAGCTTGTGTTTGGCTGGACACCGATTTTCGCCGCTGCTGCCGAGGGTCTCTTGCCCATTATCAATGAATTGAAGCACTATGGCGCCCATTACCATTTGACCGACGATTCCGGATGGTTACCCATGGAACATGCATCTTTAAGAGGCCATTTGGCGGCAGCAGACGCTCTTGTTCCTGAAGACCCCAACCTCTTGCTTTACGACATCGACGACCCCACGAAAAACACTCCCCGCGTGGCCAACCCGCTGTCCAAGTCGAACCTGGCAACGACATCTCCTTTTATGGCTCCCATCAACGAGGAAAACCTCCTTTCAACGCTGTCTATTGATAAACTCCCGGAGCTAAACCGGAATGCGGTCAGTGAGGTGTATCGGGTGTTCAAGCAGTTGGATGTGGCAAAGTCGGATTCGGAAGTCCGGGAAACACTCTCGTTGTCAACCCGAAACATATCCCGGTCTCGGTCGCCGGTCAATCGCCGGAAACAGAAACCCATCAAGTCGTTTGGTCACAAGTTCTTGGGAAAAGACGAGAAGTTGGTGCTCATCACGTTGGGAACCACCGATACAAGGGATAAGCAGGACGTGATTGAATTGAACAAGATTTCCATGCTGCAGAGCTTTTCAACCGAATTGGATACGGCGCTTTCTTTGGTGGTCACGTGCCACAACAGGCTAACAAATTCCATTGTGGAGACGCCCGTTACGGTGGACTTACCCTTGGAGGACCAACATGGAAATGCCACGGACCCATTGATGTTCACTTTGACCGATAACCTCGATATCAGCGATGTGTATGTGACATTTGACATTGTGCCCACATACCAATACTTTGCGCCGGAAAAGTATAACTGCACTCCCTCCTCGGCCAACAAACTCTTGGGCAGGGGTGTTGCGTTATTGGAGACGGTGTACCCCAAGGTCGGGCCAAACTTGCGGTCGTTGAACAACACAGTCACGGTTCCAATCATGGAACAGACCACGTTACAAATCATGGGCAAGATCCGCTTCCAGTTCATGTACGTGACACCATTTGTCCATTCTGAAATGTCCATTTCCCGGTCCGATACTTATTGGAAACAACTTGTTTCTACCAGGGTCATAGGCCACCGGGGATTAGGCAAAAATTTCAACAACAAGAAATCCTTGCAGTTGGGAGAAAACACCGTGGAGTCGTTTATTGCAGCAGCATCTTTGGGAGCCAGTTATGTGGAGTTCGATGTCCAGTTGACCAAGGACTATGTTCCGGTGATCTACCATGATTTCTTGGTGGCCGAGTCAGGAGGAGACATTCCCATGCACATGTTAACGTCCGAGCAGTTTTTCGGGCTCAAAGAACACGAGAAGGAGACCAAGCAACGCTTTGCCTACGAGAAAATCAACGCCAACATCACCAAAAACTTCTCATTGGATGATGAGTTATTAGCTAAGTACAACCGGCCTCGTACCATATCATCATATCCATCAGCTCCCAATATGGCCACCAGCGCAGAGGAAGAGGAGTTGGAGAAGGAGTTCCGTGACCAGATGGCACGGCGTATGAAGTTGACTAAGACCTGGAAGGAGAAGGGTTTTAAGGGCAATGCTCGGGGCACTTCCATTGCGTCCAACTTTGTTGCTCTTAAGGAATTGTTCAAACGATTACCCAACAATGTTGGGTTCAATATGGAGCTCAAGTACCCCATGTTGGATGAGGCGCAGCATGAGTCCATGGGCGAATTTGGGTTTGATCTCAACTTCTACGTGGACACCATTTTGAAGGTAGTGTACGATGAAAACACTTCGGGAAGAAATATCCTCTTCTCATCGTTCCACCCGGACATCTGCACGCTCTTATCGTTGAAACAACCCACCATGCCTATTTTGTACTTGACAGAAGCAGGCACCAATACAATGGCAGACATCCGAGCATCTTCACTTCAGAATGCCATTCGGTTTGCCAAGAAGTGGAATTTATTGGGTATTGTGAGCGCAGCAGAGACTTTGATCAAGACCCCACGCTTAGCTCAAGTGGTGAAGTCATCCGGGTTAGTTTGTGTGACCTATGGTGTACAGAATAACGACCCAGAGGCATGCAAGATTCAAATGAAGGCAGGAGTTGATGCAGTGATAGCAGATTCTGTATTGGCAGTACGGGAGGGACTCCGAAAGGAGGACTCCAGCTAGGTGTTGGCAAGTCCACCTACCACTCCACATACCTACCTGAATATCCACTATATTCAATACAGAGACGTGGAAATGTGGCCTATTTGATCAGTTCTCAAAGATTCTGGCCGAATGATTTTTCATCCAAAATTATTCTCATCCATACAGTGACTACCATAGTCTCCACAAGACTTGATAAAAGTCAAGTTTTCAATGAAAATAACTTACGTCATTCCAGTTGGCGTTGATATCCATGGAGATTAAATCAATACTTTAATGCAGGGACTTGGGGAAGTCATGTTCAAGCTATTTCATCCTATGTTTTAGTATATATTGATACAAGACTCAAAAAAAAATAGTGACAACCTGCATATACACAAGTCTTGACTCCCTTTCACCTTAGGGGAAACCACAGCCAAGGGAACGGGCAGGAAAAATCAGCGGGGAAAGAAGACTCTGATGAGCTTGACTCTAGTTTGACATTTTAAAATTCAGAAACTGTCTTATGGGGAGTTTTGCTGGGCGGTACATCTGTCAAATAATAACGCAGATGTCGTAAGGGGTTCATGGACAGAAATGTCCAGTAGCATAAAAGGGAGCCTCCTTGATCTGATTGATTACAAACCATGAAAGTGGATCCTTTATGTTTAGCTCAGAATTTGAGGCTAAGTTACCACAGTGATAACTGGGGGAGGCAGATAGCGACATTGGTTTTTATTCTTCGATGTGGGCTCTTTTTAAGCGTTGGATTGTTCACTCACTAATAGGGAACGTGAGCTGGGTTTATCCTAGTGATGGATTGTTACGATATGAACTTAGTACGAGAGGAACGGTTTATTCAGATTGAGCCGAACCTGTTGATTATGACTTTGATAAAGCATTGAGGCGAAATTGTTGAAGTCAGAATCCATGCTAAAGTAATGATATTAGATGGTGAATGATTCTGAGATAGAACTGTGAAGCACTTGATATAATTTTCCTAAACAGACGACAGAGCTTTAAATTATTATTGTCAGATCCCTCATGGGTATCACACTACCCATGGGAGTATAATCACCTACGATGTGCCATCTAACGGAATTGCCTTAGTTCTGATTAGTGGAGAGGTAAAGCCCGTCTCATGCCATCGGAGAAATACCTCCGAAGTACGGTGTGCTGAGGGCAGCGCGCCTAAACGCAATAATGAGTTTTCATGCTATCAAATTCGAGGACGGCTGTTTTGCGACGAGGTTATTTTTCGCCTTTCCTATATAAAGCCAAGGGCTCATTCGAGCACCCATGAACGAATAAACTGAGTTTTAAAAGTGTGAACAATTATATATTTTTATTCTTTAGTTACATACTACTCCCTCAAACATCACCATTTACAGGTACTTCTACAGATCCTCATTTAGTGCGTTTGCGCGGTAAAACTGGCCAAGAGCAAAGTGCGTGATTCTAACTGCGAATGGATTGACCAGGTATGGTTGACAGCGAGCGCTCTAGTGAAGACGCCAGGAAGTGTATTCGCGCGACTGACTAATGAATATGAAGGTAGTGAGAGTTGAGAAATTAGGTGAATAGTGATATTGAAGAGAAAGAGGACTACAAGAAGAACTACTACTACTACTACTACTATTATTATTATTATATTATTATATTATTATATTATTATATTATTATATTATTATATTATTATATTATTATATTATTATAT
>NLAU01000871.1:0-10998 GCA_002370875.1 Metschnikowia arizonensis
AAAAAAAAAAATCATAAAGAATCTAACAATTCCGGTGATAGTAGGATGGCTATATTTCCTTCCCACTTGTTTGGCAATCCACGTCTGATCGCACATGGTAGTAGTTCTTGTTCTTGTTATTTTACTTCTTCAAAGTACTACTTAGACTAAGACTACTAGGTTTTGACACTGGGCCTTTTGTATTAGTAGTAGAGTAGTACAATTTATTTTGACATCAGTCAGTTGCTCGCGACCTTGGATTGGGTCTTCACTAGAGCGCTCACAGTCAAGCTTTTCGAGGGATGTCACGCACTTTTGTTAGGTAGTTTACCGCGCACACGTCGCACTAAAATGTAGCAAACTGTAAATGTGTAAATGTAGTTAAAATGGTTGGAGTTGATGGAGTAGTACGCACCCACACTACTACAAACTACAAACTACAAACTACAAACTACAAACTACAAACTACAAACTACAAACTACAAACTACAAACTACAAACTACNCTACAAACTACAAACTACAAACTACAAACTACAAACTACAAACTACAAACTACAAACTACAAACTACTACAATCACAATCACAATCACATTCTTTGGTATTTCTATCCCTTCAGTTTATTCGTTGATCAATCCACTATTTGAATCAGGTTTATAGACTTTTGGAGCTTGTGTGTAAACCATCTTTCCAGGTCCTAAATCTGGTGCTAGTAGGGAATGGCTGCATAGTTGTTGTACTCGTACTTGTTAGGGTCAATGAAAATTCGGTGGTAGTAAGGAATGGTTGGATTGCCGTTGCCTTCTTGCTTTGTCAGGGTGTATATTCCAGGTCTGGTGGTAGTAGAGTAGTAGTAGAGCATACTATATCAAGAACGGAAAAGAATCATAAAAATCTAGAGAGGAGTCCATTATATCAATATACTCAACTGTATATTCTCGCTCCATTTGACCAGATATTTACATATTCACATATTTAAACTTGGGGGATGTACGGGTTCGCGGATTGCTCACTGATAATTAGAATAATATACAGTAAGGTGCAGTGATTATTGGAAGATCCACATAATGCAGGTTCCCAATAATACAGTCCTTCACTGGTGAAAAAATAACCTGGTATGTCTATCACACTATATAATTTAAAGGTGGGTTATATTTAATTGATTTTGAGAAAATGAGAAGAGTCCTGCATAGAGCGCGGATTCTGTGCGAAAATCTTTCAATCTCCAAAATCTCCCTTCCCTATAACTACAAATATGGCAAGTAGAACTCAATTTGAAAACTCAAATGAGGTAGGAGTCTTCTCCAAATTGACTAATCTGTACTGCTTGGTGGCAGTGGGAGGTTCGGAAAATTTCTACTCTGCTTTTGAAGCCGAATTAGGAGATGTTATCCCCATTGTAAGAACCACCATTGCTGGAACCAGAATTGTGGGTAGAATGACTGCAGGAAATAGAAGAGGCTTATTGGTGCCTACACAGACTACAGATCAAGAGCTCATGCATTTGCGGAATTCATTGCCTGATTCAGTTAAGATTCAGAGGGTGGAGGAAAGATTGTCTGCATTAGGAAATGTCATTTGTTGCAATGATTACGTGGCGTTAGTTCACCCTGATATCGAGCGTGAAACTGAGGAGTTGATTGCTGATGTGTTGGGTGTTGAGGTATTTAGACAGACCATTGCAGGAAATGTTTTGGTGGGACTGTACTGTGCATTATCCAATCAGGGAGGAATGGTTCATCCACAGACTTCGATACAGGACCAGGAGGAGTTGCTGTCATTGCTACAAGTTCCATTGGTAGCTGGAACCGTTAATCGTGGTTCTTCTGTTGTTGGTGCAGGAATGGTGGTTAATGACTGGCTTGCTGTTTCTGGTTTGGACACCACCGCTCCTGAATTATCTGTTATTGAATCTATATTCAAGTTGCTGGATGGCCTGCCTGATGCTATTTCTGGAAATTTGAGAGATACTTTGATCGAGACTTACTCGTGATTATATCACTGGAATTGAAATCTGTGTTACTCCATTAACGATACTTTGGTAAGCATGTGGTGAGTGTGGTGAGTGGTGGGTGAACTGGTTGGTGAACTGGTTGGTGAACTGGTTGGTGAACTGGTTGGTGAACTGGTTGGTGAACTGGTTGGTGAACTGGTTGGTGAACTAGTCGGTGAACTAGTCGGTGATCTTGTCGGTGATCTTGTCGGTGATCTTGTCGGTGAACTAGCCCTGTGAACTGGTCGCTTGTCGCTGATTGGAGGATCTGCTCATCGCTCTTCTGGAACATTCGTCAATTCATGACCATACTAGATTCGGCTAATCTTGTACTGTTCAAAAGTAAACCATCATAAACAGTCTAATATACAATCATTGGGACAATATGCAAGTGATGCATGATCTTTATATAGACCTCATCGACAATTTATAGAGTCATATGATCTGTATCAGAGGGCCAGTGATCAGGTAGTTTTTTCACGAAATTCATTTGTCTAGTCAGTCCCCGTTGAATGGTTGAATTTTGGTTTTGGTTCTAACTTGACCTGCCTTGGAACCTTTTATTTTCAAGAGCACGTGACATGCTTAGGCCTGAAAAGCGCGCACTGGTAAGCTCAAGCTCCATAGATATCATTTTGCAGACGCGTCGCATTAATCTGTGCATGGTGATTTGTGTTAGGAAACGAATGCCAATTAGGATACTGATGTGTAAGGGATGCACGGAAGCTAATGCCTGCACGGACGCCTAATTCCTGCACGGACAGCTAATGCCTGCACGTTACATGCATAACCACCTTACCAATCACTAGTGACAATGACTAAGACTGAGCGATGGTGTGGGGTCTCAGCGAGCTTGCTTAGTCACAGAATAAACTCTTCCCTCAACTATAATACACAAAAGAACCATTGATAAGCTTTTCAGTGACTGTATGATTTGGATGATTTGGATGATTTGATTTCTTTGATCTCTTTGAACTTATCTTTCTGATCTCGTCACCAGTTGGCTGGTCGTCTCATGGTACTCTTAGTTGGAGTTTTCTAATCGCCTTTACGTGACATTGCGGTTGGAAAAGACCTCACAATACACCATAAAATGGCTATAAATGTGGCTAAAACTGGCTCATTTGTCTAGATTGGATAAAATCATGGCTCAATGAAAAGACGTTTCAATGTGGATTAGCATTTTGCAGTCCGATTAGTGAGGCATGAGGTGGAAATGTCATCTGTTATTTTGGTATAGCGGCGAGGGACAATGGGACCATGGGACCATAAGACTGAGGGATCATGAGACTGAGGGACGATAAGACTGAAGGCCATAAGACTGAGGGCCATAAGACTGAGGGACATGACCGGAAGTGGATCCTATACTCCCCTTTGTCCATCTTCTCTCAAAAACCCCAATCTTGTCTCATCAGGTCATTATCATCAGGTAGTTGCAAAGTTGTCTATTATTAGAGGGTTGTTGGATCTTACTAAAATATGCTTGAATGCAGTCGTGGAGGAAGCATATATTCCATAGACTGTCAAAAAGATCCTTCCTGGCGTGAGGAGTATAGACAGTCTCATGTGATAATTTACCCCCAGATTCCTGCACACTGTGCTTCTCGACCTCGCGATATTGCAGAACACTTTCCACTCGGCAATTTTCCCTCTACTACTACTTTTTTTTGCTTATTGCAAGTTGCAGTTTGAACAATTGGTTGTTATTCTTTTGTGGAAACGGCATTGATAAATTTTATTATTATATTCTTTACTATCAGGGTGTTTTGCTCGTTTTTCCCTTACCAATATTATAGCTTCTGATTGGTTCATTTCGTCGACTAGTGAACCTATTCTTTCATTCCTTGATTCTTTCATTCCTTGATTCTTTGATTCCTTGATTACTTGATCCTTGATTACTTGATCCTTGATTACTTGATCCTTGATTACTTGATCCTTGATTACTTCATCCTTGAATACTTGATCCTTGATTACTTCATCCTTGATTACTTCATCCTTGATTACTTCATCCCTTTTTTTACACCTCCTTGCATAATGTTGGCTATGAATATTCGTGGTGATGCCTATATAAGGTTAGCCCGGCTTCATGTCACCAGCGATCACATTGGTGGATACGAAGAATGTGGAATTAATGGTTATGAAAATGATGAAAATAATGGTTATGAAAATGATGAAAATAATGGTTATGAAAATGATGAAAATAATGGTTATGAAAATGATGAAAATAATGAACATAATGAACATAATGAAAATATTGACGAAATTAATGACTATAATTATCGTACCTTTTCTACTGTCGCCTTTAATTTACATTCCTCAGGTGTTCAAAATGTCGTCATGTCACTTAATGAATTCGACATTTTACGTGCCTTGTGTGTGGCCAGTCATGAACCTTCCTCAGATGCTCCCAAATCGACCTTCACTACGTTTGCCAAAGATATTGTCGCCAAATTCCGGGTTTATCTTCTTGAATTACCTAAACAGCGTTTTTCTGCCGCTGTTTTTGCTTCAATGCCTGAAAATACGCTTCCCTGGATGCTTTTGACTTCGGATTTTACTTTGGCTCTTGTGAATCTTGCCATTAGCACTCCCGTACTTGCTTCTGAAGTCATTTCGACGCTTTCCGATTTTCTCGACGTTTTCTTTATGAATTCAAAGTCTTTGGAGGCGTCTCACTACTTGTCGCTAATGGGTTTGATGAATACATTGACTCAACGTCCGGATTTCTTTACCGACGTGGAAAATGCCTTCAAGATCTTCCACTTGTTGGAGTCATGCGTGGATAACGACCATTTTTTGGCCGCCTTACAGTCTTACCTGCTGATGATTCCGGATTTTTTGCAAGACCATGTTTTGGCGCTGGACTTGGCTCCTATTTACTATGTCAAGGTTCTTGCGGATATATTGGCTGCCATTACGACCCAGGTATTCTTTGGGAAGTCTGGCGATAAACCACTTATGGAGGGACTTATGGATTCGTGTACTGGAAAGGACGATGATGGCGAAGAAGCGGAAGAAGGAAACTTAAATATGTTGAATGGTCTGAAGTTGAATGGTCTGAAGTTGAATGATCTGAAGTTGAATGGTCTGAAGTTGAATGGTCTGAAGTTGAATGGTCTGAAGGTAAATGGTCTGAAGTTGAATGATCTGAAGTTGAATGATCTGTTGAATGATCTGTTAAATGATCTGAAGTTGAATGAATCCCAAAAATCAGATTTGGTCAAAACTCTCGCCAACCTGGCTCTCAAAAAATTAAACCAATTGGATGCTGGTCAGGATTACATCGTCTACTCCTCCCTTAGCCGTTTAAGGCTTGGCTATATGGCCAAAGCTCAGTTGTTACTGGTGATCACGTGTGGCGTTGTTTGTGGCGTGGTAGATGTCCAGGTCACGCATGATATTTTCTGCAGATCTGTTGGTATCTACGACATGATGTTGGACTTCCACCTCGGGTCCACCATCGTGCAGTTGGGTGCCATTTTGGTGCTCAAGGATTTGTCGGTGGGCTCGTCTCTTACTCGGGCCTTTACGTCGTTGGTGGCTAATCCTGCTTTGACGTCTGGCCAGTGTACGTCGATTTCCAAGAGTTTTGGACTTGCTAGCAAAGCGCTTTCTCAGGACTCCGTGGTCACCACCATCTATGCTTTGACCAATCTCCTTTTTGTGGGAAAGGACGGTTTGCTGTTGCAGGCGCGGTCCCGAAGAGGCACAGTGGGTACTACAGATCAGGTTGGAAAAGCTGTGGAAAATGCCAATCCAAATGTGCTCATTCGGAACAATACGATTCTGAGAAAAAATAGTGTGATATCTAAAAAGGAAAGTGAGCCCAGCTTCAATGAGCATGAGTATAGCAAGGTGTGTGAAAATGCCGTGACTGCAATCTCGGAAGTTGTGGCCGCCTGTGATGATGAAAGCGTGAGTACGTTGGCAGTGTCAATCTTGTCGCAGAAAACGCTCAAAATTAATGTCACCTTGGCACCGCTCTTATTGAAAGGAATGGTGGCATGCGGGCCTTACTTGCCCGAGAGGGAGTTTATTGTATTGGTTCGGCTTCTCCATACGTTGACGATGGATGCCTACCACTCAGGAGCAACCAGTCTCTTGCACATGATTGAGGAAGCAAGGCTGGATTTGGCCAGCGACCTCAAGGCTCAGTCCAACGTGAAGCTGGGCGATATGCACCCTCTCTACTACGTGTACTTGGCAGAGATGTTGACTGGTATCATCAGCCAGGGCGATGTGCAGGAATTGGACCACCACCGGTCCCACAATGAAATCAGCGCAGTGGGAGCCCAGATTGCGCTTTATCTCCGGCCTTTGGCGGCGTTATTGCCGGAAGTGAAGAAGGACGAGCCGCCTTTGAAGATTGGCGACCGCCACATCATGAACCTGTTCCGAAACATCTGGTTCAATATGGTGGTGCACGGATACTCGGCCAATTCCAGCCATGCCAAAAATTACGATGGTGATTTGCAGAAAATCGCTTATAGCACACCTCCATTGGCATCAGAGACATCGTGGAACAAGACGGAAACGTCGTTGGAGTTGAACACTGTGCTAAAGCGAGGACTGTCCAATCACAACGTCAAAGACCATCGCCATATAGCAGGCTACATCTTCGAGGTTCCCCGCACCATGTCGTATTCCAAGTTGATGTTCTTGGCAGCTGCTGTGTTTGTGGAGTCGTTACGGGTGAAACTGGGCAACTGCCATACAGTTTTGGACTATTATTCGGATCCCTCGGTGAAAACCAGCGGCATTGACAAATACTTGGGGCTGTTGGCATACGAGATCAATAATGAGTTCATTGCGTTGGTAAATTGTGGGGCAAACAAGCAGTTCCTGGCTCAGAACATTGCTGAGCAGTTAACCAATATCTTGACGGCATGCTGCCACGGCTTGGAGGATTTGCAACAGGCGGCTTTTCAATGTGCCGATAATATCATCCGCAAGATGCCATCGTCGCTCTGCCACCACCGCAGTTTGTTTTGTCTCTTTGATCTTTTGACATTATTGTATGATAGCGTGGTGGATGCGGAGATCAACCAATACAACCCGACTTTTATCTTCACGGCTAAGTTGACGGATGTCAAATTGCGGTTACCAGACTCCAATACCTGGAGACAACAAACGTTCAAGCGGTTCCATGATAAGTGCAAGAGCTGGGTCAAATTCGTTCTTTTGAAGTGCAACCACAACACCAAGAGCTTGATCCAGTCGTATATTTCCAGCTCCGACGGTTTCCAAAGCAACATGGTAAAATTCGGGACATCGTTTGCGTTGGAAATGGCCGGGTGTATTGGAGCCACAGATCGGCAATTGGTGCATCTCCCCCAGTTTTCACAAGCCTCACTGCACAACTTGATGCCTCCATTGATCACTCAGTTAACATGGCGTACTAAGTTTATTTCAGATGTCATGGAGCGGGTATCTTTTGATAGTGCAGAAAAGTCTAAGCAGGCATTCCATCAGCTACGATTGCAGGTGCACCAGCTCATGGGGTTGGTGGCCAAGCCAGATACGCCAGTCCCATTGGACCACATATTGCGGGTAATGAGCGAAGTGGCTGGTTATGCATTGGTACAGCACAGCAACTTGGCGGAGTTGGCGCGATACTTGGTGCAAATCCCATTTGCAGTGTTTGACTCGGACTGCATGGCATCGGCTGTGGCAATCTGGGGCACGGTGATGGAGGAGCGGCCTAATTTGGCAATATTGGTGATGTCGGAGATTTGCAAGCACTGGGAGCGTAGCATGGATGAAGAGTTGGGGATCTTTTCACGGAAACACGACTTGACAGAACCTTCATTTTGCGAGATGGAGTATGCACCCAGTGATTATGAGCAACTGGCACGATTGGCCAAAGCGGTGGAAAAATCGTTCCTGCCACATGTTGACATCATCATGGTGATGGCGTCCAACTTCGAGGCCACCATGAACCAGAGCGACCATCTTTTGAAGATGTTCACTAGGTTTGTGATCAAGGGCTTGAAGAACTTGTGCCACGGTAGCTTGCACCCTTTTGCAAGATTTGTGAGGTTTTTGATGGTGAGGTTTGGCTATGAGCTCTTGAACTACCATGGGCGAATAGGATCACGGAGCTGTGTGCGTCTAACGGAGGTGATATTGGATAGTTCACTTTCGTGGTTTAAGGCGACTTCACATTACCCATTTGGCTCCAATATGTTGAAGATCAAGGCTGATTATACACTTCTTCAGGAAGTGGTGGATTTGGTGCAGGAAACTGATACATTTGGAAAAAAGGCACTTGAAGACAAGAGGCAAGTCTTGTTATTATTTTTGGAGGATGAGATTTCCAAGATGACGGTTTGGTTAGATCCTATGATGAAGCAAACGAGTGGGAAGAATGGCAAAAAGACTGATAGGGAAATTGAAATCGAAGTCAAGGACATCAAGATTAAAGATATTCCAAAATCCATTGCGCTGGTCAAAATGGCATATAATATTGACCCTCAATTGGCTATCAACTTGGCGCATCGTTATAAAATGCCAAACTTGGATCAATGTCTCCAGTCTTTAATCTCAGCTAATCCAGTGCCAGCTTTGCCTTATTCAGATGCTATCCAATACTTGATTGGTATCAATAGTGGAACCAATAAGGCATCGTACCACTTGCTCTTTTGGGAACCGTTATCACCAGTGGATGCCATCTCGCTCTTCTTACCACCGTTCGGTACCAATGCTTTTGTCCTCCAATATACCATGCGGTCACTTGAGCATCATGATGTCAATGTCACGTTCTTCTACGTGCCTCAAATAGTCCAGCTGCTCCGGTTTGACGCTAAGGGCTATGTACTGCGGTTCATTCTCGAAACCGCCCGAGTTCTGAGTCTCTTTGCACATCAGATTATTTGGAACATGTTGGCGAATAGCTATAAGGATGAGGATTCCACTCAGCCCGACCCATTGAAGCCCACGTTGGACCGTATCCAGGCCCACATGCTTGGCGATATGAGTACGGAGGACTTGGACTTCTACCATAAGGAATTTGGGTTTTTCGAAAAGGTCACATCCATCTCTGGCAAACTCAAGCCATACATCAAGAAATCCAAGGCCGAGAAGAAGGTCAAGATTGACCAGGAAATGTGTGGTATTGTTGTTGAAGAAGGTGTGTACCTTCCCAGTAACCCGGATGGGGTTTTGGTGGACATTAACCGCAAGTCCGGTAAGCCATTGCAGCTGCACGCCAAGGCGCCGTTCTTGGCCACTTTCAAAATCAGGAAGACCGTGGATAAAGTGGACGAATACGGCAAGCTTTGCCGCACTCAGGTGGAGAAATGGCAGAGTGCCATCTTTAAAGTGGGCGACGACTGCAGACAAGACGTGTTGGCACTCCAGTTGATCTCGGTGTTCCGTACCATCTGGCTCCATGCCGGCTTGGACCACTATGTGTTCCCTTACCGCGTGACGGCCACGGCACCTGGGTGTGGAGTTATTGACGTGTTGCCAAACCTGACGTCACGTGACATGCTAGGCAGGGAGGCTGTCAATGGACTTTATGAATACTATGTGTCCAAGTTTGGACCAGAGTCGTCCATCGACTTCCAGAGGGCTCGGAATAACCTCATCCGCTCATTGGCTGCCTATTCCATCATCTCATTTCTTCTCCAGTTTAAGGACCGGCATAATGGAAATATTATGTATGATGAACTGGGCAACATCCTACATATAGACTTTGGCTTTTGCTTTGACATTGTGCCAGGGGGGGTGAAGTTTGAGGTGGCGCCATTTAAGCTCACAAAGGAGATGGTGATGGTGTTGGGAGGCTCTTATAACACACAGGCCTTCTGCCGCTTTGAGGAGCTCTGTATAAAGGGGTACCTTGCATGCAGGCCACACATGGAGACGATTGTTCGGTGTGTGACGCCGATGTTGGAGAGTGGGCTTCCATGCTTTAAGGAAACGACTGTGAAGAAGCTCCGCAAGCGCTTTGTGCCTAATAAGAGCGACCGAGAGGCGGCGGTGTACTTTAGGGGATTGATCCGAAAGTCGTACGAGAGCTTCTATACGACGGGATACGATGAGTTTCAGCGGCTCACCAATGGCATTCCATATTAGGAAGTTAGCGCTGTGTGGGCACTGATGCACCCGTACACCTGGAGTTTGTATCATAGACTTTGCATTAGTACAGTAAAACACTTTTCATTTATACGCGCGTTGTTTGTATTTGTAAACGAGACATTTTGCATCAGTACATCACTACAAAACATCAGTACATCACATACAAAATATTCGCACACCAAATGCTCCTGCTCAGCAAACCACATAGGGACATCTCCCTTACTACCTCCAATTGATCCTTTACTGGGTTAAGACAGTTGAAGCTCAACAACACCAATCTGAGCGTACTCCCACAAGCTACAAAGAGGCTATGAGGCATAGATTCAGGATACTATGGAGAGAAGCGTATGACAAAAAGATTTTGAGCTCCCTTCCTAAGGTTTGGAAGTTGCACGACGTTTTCCCCTACAGACCAGACAGATGTAAAGAGGAAAGTTCCAAGACCATTAGTACGTTGCATTTCCGTGTTAATCTTCAGTACGTTCCATTTCTTCAGTAAGCTGTGGCCGCCGTGGTATTGACAACCGGTGTATAAGATGGGATGTCGTCGCACACTATGTTGAATTGGAGGAATAATTCGGAAATAATTGGTAGTTCAGTGCCATTGTCTTTCGTGATTTGTAAAATCTGGAGTGATAGGTAATCACGTTGATTCCTCCAAAGTGTGTCAGTACATTGTCGCCTGAGGATATCCTCATGTGCAGTAGGCGATGTAAGCTGAAAATTGGTCCGTCAAGTAATATAGCGGATGTGACTATAATGTAGCCGATATAAAGGTCGAGAGGGTCCGTCAATAAGTAATATAGCGGATGTGACTATAATGACTGGTGTCGAAATGTAGGTAATTTGGTAATTTGGTAAGTTCGTAAGTTGGTATTTGGTATTTGGAATTTGGTATTTGGTATTTGGTATTTGGTATTTGGTATTTGGTATTTGGTATTTGG
>NLAU01000873.1:0-13408 GCA_002370875.1 Metschnikowia arizonensis
TTAGGAGAATTGTTGATTTTGTCGCCGGAGGAATTACCTGACTTTGCTTTAGGATTGATGGATTCGTTGTTTGGTTTGTCGATGTTTGGTTTGTCGGTGTTTGGTTTGTCCTTCTTTGGCTTGGGCCCCGACTCCCCTATCTCAGCAGTATCGTTAGGACCTTTGGGGACGGAAGGTGAATTTCCAGGGCCTTTTGGAGCATGGTATCCCTTGGGGGTCTCGGCGGTCCCGGCGGTTTCGATAGGGTGCTGAGATCCTCCCTTTCTGGTCTCCGGAACAATACAAACTCCCGTGATGGTCAAGGTAGTAGCACTAGTGATAGTCACAGTAGATGGGTAGCAAGCTTCGTCACACTTAGTGATGGTCAATGTGGTTTCTTGTGGGCAGTAGGTGGTGTAGTCGGTGTAAGTTTTCCACTCAGTGATCAAAGAAGTCTCACAATCGGTGCANAGACTTCACTCTCTCATCCTTCTTTCCCTCATCATTCTTTTCCACATCCTTCACTCTCTCATCATTCTTTTCCACATCCTTCTTTCCCTCATCCTTCTTTCCCTCATCCTTCTTTCCCTCATCATTCTTTCCCTCATCATTCTTTTCCACATCCTTCACTCTCTCATCATTCTTTCCCTCATCATTCTTTTCCACATCCTTCACTCTCTCATCATTCTTTTCCACATCCTTCACTCTCTCATCATTCTTTCCCTCATCATTCTTTTCCACATCATTCTTTCCCTCATCATTCTTTTCCACATCCTTCTTTCCCTCATCCTTCTTTCCCTCATCATTCTTTCCCTCATCCTTCACTCCCACATCCTTCTCTTCTCCTTTCTCTTCTGGTACCTCCATCTTTTTTCTTCCATTTTCCGTATCTTCATGTGGCATCGACTTTTCAGACTCAGGTAAAAGTCTTTCATTTTTCTTTGGCCCATACACATCTTTCATAATATATCTAGTTTCTGGGTCATACGGTAAGAGGTAAATTTTTGACTCAACACACTTGAGATTTTTTGGGACCATCGTATAAATCTTGTATACATTTCGATGTACCCCTGTGCATGCATAGAATTGATAATTCAAAAAAGTTCCTGTAGCATTAAACATCCAGTAAGGCCATGGGGATTTCAACCCGAAAGCTAATTGTCCATCAGCAAACCCAAGAAACCCCGAGGAAATGCCCTCGTTACCCTTAGGGTAGCCATTTTCCGATGTAAATTCAGGAATATCAGAATTTATGTCTTTAAATTCGAGGAAACAAAAATATCCCAGTAGACTAATACTACTTTGTTGGAACCTGCAGACGAGCGGTACAAGTATGCCATTAATTTTTGCAAAAGGTGCCAATGGATAGACGGGGTTTTCCAAGTTAGTATTGCTCGAAACCAAGGAGTCGCTCAGAGAGACAAAGAATGGCTTTCCATTCTTCTTTGGCTTATAGAAACCTTCCACAGGGGAAGGAGTTTCGCGATTATAAAGTAATAAATAAACATCCACCTCAGAACAATCAGGTTTGTTTTTTTGATTCACATAAATATTGTATTCAGAATCAGATTCCAAGCACGAAAAGAAGCGTTGATACAAAATCTTCCCTGTTTCATCAAGCCTCCAGGGAGTAAATGCGGTATCTGGATTGAAAATAAGTCGATCATTCTCAACACTCAAAAACTCCGGGAAATTGCCTTTCACGTCTAACACCAAATCTGGGATATTCAGTTTTCCATATGCAAAGTAGGGAGTATATTTTCCATCAGGAGAATTCTCCAGGAGGTAGAGCGGCACAAGGGTGTCATTGATATTTGCAAACAAGACATGTGGAATGTCTGAGCCTGCGCAGGCAGTGGCGGCAATAACAAACGCGAATATCAAATGAGTGGATTTCATGAATATTTTTGATACTCCTTAAAAATGGGCACATGTCCCGTTTTTATAGGGCTGTCCAGAAATGCAAAATCATTTGTCCATCAAAACAATCGTACACAAAGAGAGACTTTGATTTGGAAAAAATGACTATAATAATATGTATTATATTCCTAGATAATAGTAGAATGTTGCGCAACTGTTGAATACGCAAGCTATCGTAATTGTCTACGACTTTTGGTAAAGTACTAGGTGTAGGGGTGCATGATAATCAAGGATGATAATAATAGGAGCACGTATAATATTTTCTACATACTTAATGGGGATATGCGGGCAAAATGGAATCTGGTATATGCATGCAGTACCGTTGGGAGTTTATATAAGAGTGCGTCTACCGGTCTTATCGGAGGGAAGTGACAGAGAGGTCAATGAGAAAGCCCCTAGGTTAAGTAAACTTAGCATAACTTTAAAGACTAATGTTCCATAATTGGTCAAAGAGTCATATGGCATCTCCCTTCCACAATGCGTAGGTGAAAAAGTTGTTTGTAAAGAGGAAACTTCCATGTCCGCGTCAAACTTCAGTATTTTTGAACCAACTATGGTGTGCAATCCAGAGGTGCTAGATCTAATTTGAGAAGTATTTGTTGGTCTGATAGTTGGAGACTTCTTGGTGTGTGTTCCCCTGATGAACATGATTATTATTGTAAACATGGATGACAGCCCTCCTTTTATTGGAGTGAACCTAGACCCTCATTCTCATTTTTGTTGCTAGTGTATATACAGATTTTTATAACTCAATTCGGAAACAAAAGTTCCATTGTACAAAACTGGTATAGCGCGGTGCATAATTCACACTCTTACATTTTGACCTGCAATACATTGTGTTGAGAAACAAAGGTACAACAGTGTGCACGTAGTGCGCGGTATTTCCGAAGCCCTAAGCAAGCCCTAGGGCTTTGTTTGCTAAATTGAGAACATAGCCCTAACTAGACTATATGCAGTGAATGCTCATGTCGATTATACAGTATTATCCAAAACTATTCAAACCAGCGCGACAAAATGGTTCAAACCAATAATTCAAAATGTTTCGTACCCCTTTGCACAGTCTTTCAAACCAAATGGTGTCATCAAAATTCTTCAAACTATTTTCGTAAGATAATACGAAAAGAATATTGAATTCTAATGCAAGTTGGTGTGAAACTGTCAATGAGTACTTGAGATGTACGGAGTCAATGTACTTCGTGGATATGTTAGATGCAGGCCTGTGATTATATGCAGGTTGATGATAGGTGAAAAGTTTTCACCCACCTCGCACCTCGTCTAAGTTCTTTGGTCTTGTAAGGTAGAACTTACATATCCGTGTATATCAATATATACTAAAACATAAGTTGAAAGAAACATTTTACTAGTGTGGTTCGAAACATTATGTCGCACTGGTTTGAACCATTCTGTTTTCTTGGTTTGAATCATTTTGAAAAACACTGTAAAAGGAAGAGTTTCCACATGGTCTAAATAATCAATCAAATAGTTACCTGGGGAAGGACATACCAAGATGTCCTCCACTTCCAGACCCACCAGAAATACTTCTCGTGTAAGTTATAATAATATCTCACCTGCTGCTACCAAGGAAGTCTTCACTTAGTTGAGAGATATTATTATTACTATTACTCCTAATTGGAATACTGATGTTGATCAGTCCCCATGGTTACTACTTGGTCCTCCTGATGCACCCATGTACCAAGCGAACTGGACCTTTACCTCTTAACACATTGGTGTACTGCAGATAGTGTGGCAAGCTTGGACGTGTATTAGTGTCACTGCCTTCAGTGAAGGCTTGCAATCAAGGGAAGAATAAATTGATGAGTGCGAGAATGGGGTGGACAATCCATATTAGCCCCAGATGTTATTGCATGATCACTAACAGCGTGGTTGTATAAGGCTACTTTTTTCGCAAGAATTATCTTGGTCAGGTGGGGAGAAAGTGTGTATATGCTCCAGATCTTGTACTTTTTTGAAGACAATGTTTATTGTCAAGATTTGCTAGCATTTTTATCAATTCTATCCAATGATTTTCTCCACTTGCCGTATATATCAGTGCTCTTCCTTCTCTAGATCATCTCGACCAGTAAACTCATTTTATGGCCTTCGTCGCCTCTACGGCCTTGGAAGTTTGATATCGACGCAAAAATGAAAATGTGGTGGCACTTTTGCGGAATTTGCTCAAACCTTACCAACCCAATCTCCCTTCTCCTCCCACCACACCATCAAAAATGAAATCATTGACCATTTCTATCAAAAGTTTAGCCTTCTACTGGACACAGCTGGTTAAAGTAAAGTTGCATAGTCAGTTGAACTTTCGAATCTTGAAACCGTGTGTCAGATTTCAAAAGTACTAGCTTCTTAGCTAAATATTGACAAAGATTTTCCCTTTACCAATTTCTAATAAACAACCCTCTACTTGTTGCTATGAAAATTCAAGTATCATGGGTCTGAAGAAACATTTGCCTGAGATAATTTGCCTGAGTATTGTGGCCACCACTTTTGATAATGCTATGAGGCATGAACTGCTTTTTTTTTGTCTGCAGCACCCTTCTCCTTCAACTAGTCAGATCACACTATTCCAGAGATTTATGTCTGCTAATACTATTGACACTTGTTAAGGTGTTCCCTTTTTTTTATCATAAATTATTTTTTTAAGAAATCATTTAATCTGTCCACCATAGCTAGCACGTTTCCATAGGGATTCCCTCGGACCATAATAACTAGAGCCACTGCCCTCCTGAATTATATCATAGCTTTCCTTAAATCTCACCGATGAATATACTATGGTACTGAACTCGCAAGAACGAAATATAATAGGAAGTGCACATAAACGTTCTTTCTGGTTTACGCACTACCTTTACCCCTCGTAGAAATATGAATATACTACAGATTGAAAAGTCGTACGTTCGCGATTTTTAACAAAGACTTCAAAAACAAGAATAAACATATGACATGGAAAAATCAGAACCACTCCCATAATAACTCTATTTATATAAATGAATTCTTTGAAAGTCTTTATTCAATGATCAAGTACCTAAATAATAATTATCGAATTGTTATTAATATTTGCATTACTTCATAGCTATATTCCTGCACACACATCGTCTACTTCCCCTTAGGTGTAAGCCTACACGTTGCGGTCTGCGATCGAGCTGCTAAAACAACATACCGCTAGTATGAGGTCTCTACTTCAGTAATAAATAACTAGGGTTATCAAAGAACTAAGAGTATCACAGAACTAGACTAATAAAGGCTAAGATCTAGGACTTCTTCTCATCAACAAATATAACGAATTAGGTACTGGAAGCACTCAAGAAGTTAATAGGGATGTAATTCTTTATATCACATGATACAGCAGCTGGCCTTGTCACGAAACATCTAGTAATGTTCCTAAAGCCTTCTGTTGCATTCGGATATTTCTTAAGTAGCCTGAATTAAATATTATTTTGCCAATGCAAGAGCATGAGCAGGCCATCCACCAGCACTGGGATCCATAGTACACTTATGTGCACACTTTATTTACAGACTAAAAATAAGTAAAAAAAGATTGCAGCACCACAATTTCACACATGGTCTCCCACTGCATTACTCACTGTGGCCCTAAGTGGCTTGACTAACGTTGATCGAACGGGAAACAGTACTTTCCACTTGGTATGGCCGCAACCGAAATTTTAGAGCTTGTGCAAGACTTTGAGATTTATAAACAAAGTTATATCAGTTGTATTTTCGAATACTGTAATATGCCTTAGAGGGATCTCTGGGGATTCATCTTATTAGGCGAACCTGCTAGTTCTATATAGCTCCTTGCTTCTTCGGGTAACCTTTGAGGGATTTCTTGAAACAGCCGGCCTTCAGGATATGAAACATCGCGATGTTTCATATTGGCCCGGAGAAGTCCCTATTAGGAATTCTTACTGGCGCGGGCAACTCGCATGCGTCCACTTGAATGGTGCCTAGCGCCCAGTATTCAAGTCTCCTTGAATACTAACCTCCACACCATCTCCTACTCGTGAGTGGTATGGTTTGAGGCTTAGCTTAGGCTCAGCCTCGTTAGTAGAATCCAACGACACTAAGTACTCAATTCTAGTGCTCGTAGGATTTTTCCTAACACGAAAGTCTTAGGAAACGAATGCCTATTAGGATACTGAGATGCAAGGTATCCCGGTCGGGTAACTCCCGCATATAACGTGCACATGTTTCATGTTCGTGCAGGGTTGCATACACCCAGTGTATATAACGGCGAGGTTTTCCTCCCCTTGGATTAACCAGGGAGTTCCTCGACTATTCTAGGTTCAATAAATACCATGATAAACTATAGGACGTAGGGAAGACGTCCATCATAAGACTAACAGTTGTTCTTCCTGTTAAGCTCTAACAGAAAAGTTTTTTTTCATTAGTTCCAACATACTGTAAGATTCATCTGTGGATTGTCTTTGGGTGAATTTGAGATTTTAGTTGACATTGGAATCAATCCTGTTCCTTATATTATATTAAAAAAAAAACTAAACCTCTTATTCCCTCATGGTGCAAATGTCCATTACTTATAGCCATGTTTGCTGGCTTCAGCAGCGGGTTTGTCTCCGTAGAGCTTGATAAAGGCTTTCTCAGACTGGGGTTCCAGCTCGTGTGTCATTGGTACATGTTGCAGATTGTTGATCATATTGATGTTGTCTCCATAATGTCTTATATGAAGGTCTGTGGTCTCCTTTATGACACAAGAAAAACCCCATGGGGTAGCAGTTAAGGGCGCAGGGCCCCTAGTAAAAAGTTCTCGTAAATATACCGCGCTGTTACACAGACTTTCAACACTTGAAGGACATTGATTCTCTCACGAGCCCACAAATATTTATTTATAGTAAATATTATTACTAAGAAAAAAAATTCAATTCATCACCTTTTTCTGGCAAATTCAGATAAAGGCACATGCGACCGATTTCTTCGGTCATAAGGTAAGAGATAAATATCTACCTCAAAACAATCGGAATCATCATGGAACTTTAAACAAATTTCGTGCTCTGAGGGCCCAAAGAACAGACACGAATAGAAGCGATGATTTAAATCTTCCCTGTTTTATCAAACTTCCAGGGAGTCTTTAGAGTACTAGGGCCGAAAGCAAAATAATCATCCTTAATCGCCAAAAATCCCGGGGCAAAAGTATCTGCAGTCATAACATAGCCTTCTCAAGGTAAACCAACAGGGGCGTTGTCAGGAAATCCATATGATAAAATACCAAATTTACTGGGTTTACCATCAATCTGCGAAAACGAAAAAAAAAAAAAAAAAAAAAAAAAAAAAAAAAGGNAAAAAATCATGGCAGTAGAGCGGTACAAATTTGTCATTGACTTTTGCAAAGAAGACCAATGGATAGACAGAGTTTGCTCAAGCAGTGGTGGTAATAAGAAATGCGAGAAATAAATGAATAGCTTTCATGGTGATTTTTAGTGGTCCAAGGAAATGCGAAAATTAGTTATTTTATAGGATTGTCAAGTGGAATTGATCCATCAGAATAACCGTGTGTGAATTTTGAAACAA
This sequence comes from Metschnikowia arizonensis, assembly GCA_002370875.1. Lineage (NCBI taxonomy): Eukaryota > Fungi > Ascomycota > Pichiomycetes > Serinales > Metschnikowiaceae > Metschnikowia > Metschnikowia arizonensis. Next base: position 7,429 of record NLAU01000873.1, read on the forward strand.
TGGTTAAATAAGGATATATTAGCTATAAAGCATCATTCATTTATTACCTTAAACTTTGAAATTAGCACTACCCATGTGGTGGAGATACGCCTACGATGTTGGGACTACTCCCCTCCATAAGACCTTGCATTGTAAAGAGGATAATTTCTTCTCCGTATTAAACCTCTGTACATCTTCTAATTCACAAGAATTTCTTATTGGCCTGGTAATGGACACCTTGGACTTTTCGTCAGTAAAATCCAATTTTCTCTTCTCTAATTAAGCCAAGAAAACTGGAAGTAAACCTTCACTATACATTGGTAATAGCCCCTAACTTACTGAAACAGTGGGATATTAACTGAGGGGACGACTGACTATAAATAGGGATGTACCTTTACCTCTGACTGAGGCTGTACTGCCAAGAAAAGTGTTATGTTGTGCCTGCAGGTAGTAACGTACAGTTTATGTTGAACTGCAAGCATTCTTGTAGTAAAGGTATTATGACAAGATGCAGGAAGCAGGTGATTTGTTGGCACGCGGTGAGCCAGATGCAACACTTGCTAAACTCAAAGGCCAACCAGGGTTGTGCACGGTTAGCCGATGCCGGAGGCGAGGCTGCATGGTGCATGACACGGCCTCATTGGCAGTCTATAGGAGAGCGCCCCGTCGCCCCTTTTACTGGGCATAGCAACAGCCCGGGCGATGGCTGGATGGTGTATGTAGGCAGCTTGNCCCTTTTACTGGGCATAGCAACAGCCCGGGCGATGGCTGGATGGTGTATGTAGGCAGCTTGACCGAAGGTCTATACTATTGCTACAGAGCGGTCAATCCGGAAGCCCCTAGCTAGGAATACTAATATGACTATGCCACCTTATGAAAAGCTTATAGTTAAGCGGGTAGAGTCAGGAGACATCTTCCCTCCACAATATGCTAGTACAAAGTATAACGCACAACAGGATCTACATACAACATTATATCTAGTTCCTCAACTCCGTACATGCTAGGTACTTCGTTGACAAGCGTTGAAAACAGGGTTAGAATTAAGTTTTTAGTTTATGATGCTCATATTTTGGAGATGTGTTTGACTAGTCAAACCCTTCTAAATTGTCAGTCTGTTGAGTCTTTTTCTGGGCTTCAAGCTATTGTTTAAGTTGAACATGTTTTTTTCTGTTATGTACAGGATGCTCGGATGTAAAGAGTTGTTAATTCGATATTCTTGAAGCATAGAGGTGCGTCAGGAGCCCCACATCTGTCTTCCATTAGGGCAACAGTAAGAACATCTATTAAATAAGTAGCAAAACCTCAAGCCACTACTCATAAAATCTACCTGTAATTGTATCTCACAGATGATAATAGCTAATTGGTGCTGGACTCAGAATCTAAAACATTTTATAACCAGTGATAGAAAGGAAGTGCATATAACCTTTTTGTGTGGATTCCTACTAGCATCAGCCCTTGTAAAAAAATAATTACTTAGTGGTTAAGAATTAAGTATTTTGGTGATATTACGAAAAAGGGACTACTTCCTTTATCTGATAAATAATAACTTTTACATTTGCACTCTTTAACAGTACATACAAAATCAAGAATAAACAAATCACAGGCAAAAATCAGAACCACCCCCCAAGACTCTACATATATAAACTGACATGTTTGAAAACCCGCTTTCAATCATACACTTTCTCGAGTTTTACATATTACCAGGCAATGTAATACAATTTCCAAGCCTTGACCAACAATACCCTGTGATTGATTTAGGAATATGAAATCTGTAATATTAACTAGTATGTGATGACTATAGGGTAATTAGAAATTAAGTGTGTGGTCAGTCAGTGTATAGTGAATAGTGAGTGTGAGTGTGAGTGTGAGTGCTTCCTAATTGTGCCCTTGCGAAGTTTATTTCAGAGCACTGTCCCGTGAAGCTACTCCAATATAAAAGGAGGAGCTTTCCACAATCTTTATAATATAATCAAATTGGTAACTGGGGAAGGACATGCCAAGGTGTCCTCTACTTCCAGACCCACCAGAAATACTTGTCGTGTAAGCTACACTAACATTTCTACTACTAAGGAAATGTTCAAGAAATACTAATACTGAGACACTGATGTGGCTCTCCTGGTTACTTCTTGGGACTCCTGACGTACCGATGCATCAAGCAGAACGGGATTACCACTCTTTAGATCTCTACATCCTGCACGCAAACCATGTAAAGTTCATCAATCCAGTTGACTTGTCTGATAGATTTAGAGGCGGACTTCTTATTTATGGATTGAGTTAAACGTTTCAGACCACTACTCAACCAGACTAAGTTGCGCACTACCTTTTTGAGATTAACCTACGCTTTATAATCAGCCATTCGGGAAGCTAAACCAATATTCTGCATATATAAGAATATTCCTCTCTTTTCAATTCATCACCAAATCTTCACAACTATTTAGACACTGTACAAAGATTCTAACCTTCTAGTCTACCATAACTTTCGGAACTCCCTCTTCTAGGTTCAATAAATACCTGTTAGATTCTTTGATAACGTCGATGCTTTTTATACTTTTTTTAACTCTGTTTATTTGTTGATGGATTCCCAATTACAGGGATGTACAGGTTTATATAGACTTTTGGGGCTTGTGTGTAAGCCAACTTGCCACGTCCTAAATCCGGGCGAAACCATTCACTTGTGAGAGTACGGAATGGATAGATTGCTTTCCCACTTGTTTGGCAATCCACGTCTGATCGCACATCGTAGGTGATTTATACTCCCATGGGTAGTGTGATACCCATGGGGGATCGGACAAAAATACGTTAAATATATATAATGACAGCATGGGAAACTGTCCTGTCCTAATATTTTTGATTTCACTCGAAAGAATATTGCATATTTCAATCCGTTTTATTGAAAATGTTTCAAAAGTCCCCCAATTCAATATCTATTTCGTGTCATTCTTTCATTAGTTCAGACGGAGGTGTTAAAATCCGTCTTTCAACGCGCGATTTTGGTTGCAAATCTTACATGCATATGCATGCATATACGTATACTTCTTGTGCAGCTGTAATGAAGACGTAGTCAAGAATCTAACAAGCCCACAAAAATTTGTTTATAGCGAATAAATAGTACTACTAAAAACCTAAAAAAAAAAATAAATAAAACTAAGTGGTGACCTTCTTCATCCACTGCTTCGGAAATACAGATCTAGCAAAGGAGACTGAGTTTTTGGGTCAAAAGGTATAATGTAAATATTTACCTTCGAACAGTTGGGATTTCCTTCCTCATCCACGTAAATATCGTTCACATTCTCATTAAAAAATACGCACGAATAAAAGTCATGATCCAAAATCTTGCCTGTTTTATCAAACTTCCAGGGAGTCGTTGGAATTGAAGGACCAAAAGCAAGTTGTTTATCCTGAAAACCCAAATATCCCGGAGCGAATGTATCTGTAGTCACAAGGTTGTCATTTTGAGACTTAAACGAAACAGGGGTTAAATATGTATCTCCATATGCAAGAGTACCGAATATTTGCACCGTACCATTTTCTTTCCAGTATAATTCACGGCGGTAGAGCGGCACAAATTTATTTTTGACTTTTGTAAGCAAAACCAATGGATTAGCGAAATCTGCCCAGGCAGTAGTGGCGACAAGAAACGCCAGGATCAAAAGAGTAACTTTCATGGTGATTTCGGATGGTCCTGGAACATGGAAATATTAGGTATTATATAGGGCAGCCAGGAAATGTATACATTTGGCCCAGAAAAAAAAAACCTGGTGAAAATGACGCATTGTATTTGAAGCAATCACTACAAGAATAGATGATAATTCATAGAGATAGATAGATACAGTGTAGAAAGAGAAGTGCGCGCCTAATATTGCTAATTCTTTATTCGTGACCTTTTCCACTGTATACCGTTTAATTTATAATCGCAAGAACAAATTTTGTAGGATTTTGATAGAAATTTATGGTCAGGTATATAAACTTTGAGATTAGAGACATTTAGGGCTAGATATATTTAGATAGAGATATTTAGATAGAGATTTTTTAGAGATAATAAACATATTTTAGAGACACACTTTAGTGGGATATGCATGTACGTGACCTTCACTATGGGTTGCGCACTACCTTATGAATTATTATAACCCATTCTCGTCGGCTAGACTTGATAATACGGATGTAGTTACTCACATGGATTTATATGGACACGTGGAATATAGCAAGTCACGTCAAAAGGCTTTAGGCTCTACCCCCTATTTTGTCTCTTTAAGTAGCTATTGATCTCTCTAGTCAGATTCCCCATGGGTACCGCACTACCCTTGGGTGTAAATCTCCTACCATATGCGGATTGCCAAACAAGTGGGAAAGCAATCCATCCATTTCTTACTCTTCCAGGAATTGTCATTGACTACAGCAAGCAGGAGTACGACGGCTATTCAACCATTCCCGACTCTCACCGGATTGTCTCGCTCGCATTAGGACGTAACAAGCCGGCATGTACACATGGCCCAAAATTCTATATAAGACTCAAGGATCCCTCTTTGTGAGAATCCATGAACGAATAAACAGAGTTTTGAAAGTACTGAACAATCATAAAGAATCTAACAGAAAGTATGGCAGAAGATATTGAGAGGTGAGAAAACACCAGAAGAAATTGGAAGAACTTATTAGGGGTTTATCTTAGGGATGTACCAGGTTATGGGGTTTATTAAATTGAAATTAAATAAAGCCCTAATTTTCGGGGCCATTTGGGATATTTTCGGATATTTTAAGAATCCTGGGGATAGTTCATGCTACAAATTTAGCACACTTTATAGTAAGCCCTCACAAATACACACCATCTTTGCCTTCGATATATATCAGAGGAATCTATAAAAGCCCTACATCTTTTTTTAATAAAATATTTGTTTGTTCTATCTCCTCTATCAACGTTTTGTTTATACTCATGGATAATTTCTATATTTTAGTCTCCATCTATCTCCATCTATATGTAGGCACTAATTCTGTAAAGAGGAAACTTCCAGTTCCGCGTCAAACATCAGTACCTCAGGTACACCATAGATCAACCATGGTGTACAGTCCAGAGATGGTGTAATGGACTAGTCTCATAGCTTCATCAAGATATCTATATACTCTATTAGAAGTACTGTCCTCAGACTGAGTGGGAGAAGATTCATTAGCACCTTCAACGGTCAGCAGAGTAGTGCTCTTAGTGAGTCTTGTGGCTGTATTTGTCTGATTGGTTTTATAAACATGCGCGAAGGCTCCTCCATTTATATTGAAGTGGACCTTCACTCTCCTTACAACCGTTTTCGAGTAGGTGAGCACATTCTTCCCTGAGACACCTCAATTAGGAGATCAAAGGGCCAACTCATGTTAATTTTCAGACTTACGTTTATTGAATATGACTTGGGTCTAGTCCACGTTATCTTCAATCGTTCGGAGGAACTCCTGACCTTAAAAACGTGGGTGGCAGCCCCTCCTTTTATATTGGAGTGGACGCGCCTCTTTGAAACATTGCGACTTAAGCGCTGTGCTTAAATCACGCACGCTCAGACTTTGAGCTCTAACGCATATGCGAGATGTACTCACGCGTTAACAACTCATAACATGTCAGTGTGAGTGGGGTGCATAAACCCCTCACTCTCAAACTTTGTTTCTCAACATCTAAATTCTTTGGTCTTGTAAGGTAGAACTTAGACATCCCTGTATATCAATATATACTAAAATATACAATCACATGCTAATTGAAATTGACACGACGAGTGCGGGATGCGACAGGGTCGCTCGGCCAAACGAGGTGTTCCCCTCCTAAAGTCTATAAACCACTCTTAGGCATAGATTAGATTAAATTAGTTTAGTTAGTTTAGTTAGTCTAGTTAGTTTAGTTAGCTTAGTTAGTTTAGTTAGTTTAGTTAGCTTAGTTAGTTTAGTTAGCTTAGTTAGTTTAGTTAGCTTAGTTAGCTTAGTTAGTTTAGTTAGTTTAGTTAGTTTAGTTAGCTTAGTTAGTTTAGTTAGT
>NLAU01000874.1:0-16356 GCA_002370875.1 Metschnikowia arizonensis
TTATATTATTATATTATTATATTATATTATTATATTATTATATTATTATATTATTATATTATATTATTATATTATTATATTTAATAGTGTAGTGAGAGTGTGTGTCAGTCTGTCACTGTATGAATGTACGTACTCAATTAAAAGTCCCTCAATTAAATCACCATTTTATAAATACTCATTTTAGTGCGTGTGCGTGGTGTACTGACCAAGAGCAAGTGTACATGGCTGCGAATGGATGACTGCGAATGGGGATGAGAGCGAGCGCTCAAGTGAGACCTGGTCGAGAGTCGCGAGCACTAGTCAATGTAGAGAAACTACTACTCTGAAGAACTTCTACTACAAGAACTACTACTATGATCCTTCCGCAGATTCACTTACTGAAACCTTGTTACGACTTTAACCTCTAAAACACCAAGTTTGAATATCTTCACACCAAAAAGAGTTGTCTGTAAGGTCCTCCAGTGTTAACTACTGCTACTACCACTGAGAAGTAGAAGAACTGCTACTAGTGCTAGTAGTACTAGTGCTAGTAGTAGTAGTACTACTCTACTACTAGTGCTAGTAGTACTACTACTCTACTACTAGTGCTAGTAGTACTACTACTCTACTACTACTACTCTACTACTACTACTCTACTACTACTACTACTCTACTACTCATTATAGACTAGTATTCACTAGACTCCTTCTATTCCCTATACTACCGATTTAGCACGTGGTTAATATTCACTGTTAGATTCTTTCATAACAAGTTTATACACTTGGCTATGTTCCCTTCCCTGTAAGGTCTTGTGAGTGAGTGTACGGAATGGTTGGTTGGTTGTACTCGTATTTGTTTTGCAATCCACGTGTTCGCACATTTTAAGTGATTTTACTCCCATGCGTAGTGCGAAAGGGGTTCATTAAACATTACACTACTCTACACACTAATTAGATTCTTTGGTTACGTTTAGTCCCTTCTGTTTATTCGTTGAGGCTTCTCAGAAAAGGAATGCTTGAATATATATAGAAAAGCGGGAAATCAGAGGGCATCCTCCACCTTGATGGGGGATCAAACTTGATGGGGGATCAAACTTAATAGAGGCATCAAACTCGATACGGGCATCAAACTACGGAAACTCGATACGGGCATCAAACTACGGAAACTTCATTCGAGGCGTCTCGGTATGCTCTCTTCGCACAGCTGTCATAAAGCTAATCACATACATCTCAAGATGGCTCCAGCTCTAGTCTAACTAAGACTCCTCAACTGATCATACAAAGTATGATGCACCTGACACTATTCAAAAATTGAGACATACTCATGGTCACACATCTTCACGAACGTTGGTGTGGAGATCTTTAGGGACGGATGAGTAAGCCTAAAATGAAGATGAGACAATGGATTATGAAGTTAATGTTGAAAATATCTGGAAAGTTGTCCAGTTCTTTGTTTTTCCTTGATTCAGCCACTTCTCTGAATACTTACTAACGACTCAAGTCCTTTGATTTTGGGAATTGCTCTTGCCTCTAATATAGGATGTACGGGTTTATCTTTGCTATTGCACCAATGGACCCGCAACCGTCTTGGAGTCAATGGTTCGTGATTGCCCTTCCTGTTTGTCTTTAATTGTTATTTGGATTTTCTTATTAATGACGTTCAAATGCAATTCAAAAAAGAACTTTACATGTCAATTTTACGGCTATGAGGGACTCTCTTTGTTTGGTTGCTTGTGTGGGTCCGTACCTAAAATTCTTATACACACGAGTGGTTCTGCCCGGAGTAACACCTTACAAGATGGTATGCATACATACTCCAAAAGTCTATATGAATTTTTGGAAGCAATGCACGAATGTAAAAGGTACTAAACCTTTTCAAGAATTTAGCAATAAGAGTATGAGAGTAAGAGACATGACTAGGTAGAGTGGACTAGTAGACTGGTAGACTGGACTGGTAGACTGGCAGACTGGGTAGATTATCCGTCAATTCCTTAGTTTTACTCAGAATCCACCTTTTGAGGTCTTGGTATTGGGCACGACCTTGGCTCATACATCCGTCAACCTCAGCAATTTACACGGTGTTTCCGTGTATACACCACATTGGTTAATTTTTATATGTGGGTATATCTGGGTCCGAAAAAAAACCCAGCCATTCCGGAATGTCAAAACAATCTCTCTCTGTGACCTGACACTTCACTTATCAATTTCCAAGTACATGGTCAAGACCTGATTCCCCAATAAATAGCCTTGTATGAGGAATTTATGAGACTATGACACTTGTAAAAGACCCTTAAGGTGATGATTTCCGTAAACAATGTTTTGGTGTTCCGACTTCAATGCTTCATATATGTAACAATTTCCCAAACTTGTGACTAAGAAAACTGTGCAAAAATATGAATACCACAGGCACTCACCATAAATCAACATCTCCTTAATATAATTAATTTTAATAGTTGTTAAAATCGATAGATGGAGTTGGAGTAAATAAAACGTGGAGTAGTGAGTAGAATGTACAGTACTAGTCCCCACAGGTATGAGCTGATGCAGTACCTTGACTTTCCTCTACAACTTGAACTGGGATGAAATTAATAAGCTCGTTGTGCTTAATGGATCCAATGATAGCTTTCACCCATAACAACTTTGTCAAAACAGAGAGTCAGTCAGATAGTCAGATAGTCAGTGAGATAGTCAGATAGTCAGTGAGATAGTCAGATAGTCAGTGAGATAGTCAGATAGTCAGTCAGATAGTCAGATAGTCAGTCAGATAGTCAGATAGTCAGTGAGATAGTCAGATAGTCAGTGACATAGTCAGATAGTCAGTCAGATAGTCAGATAGTCAGTCAGATAGTCAGATAGTCAGTCAGATAGTCAGATAGTCAGTCAGATAGTTAGTCAGTTAGTCAGTCAGATAGTTAGTCAGATACGTAGTCAGTTATTACTCAATAAATAGAAAGTGGCTTGAGTAACATTGATCGGACGGGAAACTGTATTTTCCACTTGGTATGTCCAGCCATAGTCAGTCATAGTCAGATCATAGTTAGTGAACGAGACCTTAACCTTTAAATAGGGTCTTTAGCTTTGGCTGAAGGAACTTCTTAAGGGAATATTGATTTGAGTCAAGTCAGTTAATCCTCAGTAGTCAGTCAGTCAGTAGTCAGTCAGTAGTCAGTCAGTCAGTAGTCAGTCAGTAGTCAGTCAGTCAGTCAGTAGTCATCAATAATCAGTATAATCTTGTTTCCGGTATTGATCAGTCCCTAAAAATGTTTTGGTGACTGTGTATATTGCTTAAGTTGTTAACAGATTCTCCAGGGAATATTTTCATTCGTTGATAGCTTGTCAGTAAGAGACCTTAGTGGACGAAATACCAACTTCTTTGGTCTAGCTCTTTCTTGAATGTCTAGCCTATAATTAACCAAAGGGGTGTTACTCTCCATCTAACTTCAGAGTATTCAGTATTCACAATATTCAGTATATCCACTATATTTAGTGTTCCACTATTTCTACAGTACCATTATAACCACTGTCACCAGGCATGTAGGTCCTGGCAGTCGCTTAGTACTGTAAGGTTTAATAGCCGATGGCTAGAGTTATAGGCATCGGGGATCAGGATCAGGATTAATATCAGTATCAGTATCAGTATCAGTATCAGTATCAGTATCAGTATCAGTATCAGTATCAGTATCAGTATCAGTCAGTATCAGTATCAGTCAGTATCAGTATCAGTCAGTATCAGTATCAGTCAGTATCAGTATCAGTNTCAGTATCAGTATCAGTCAGTATCAGTATCAGTCAGTATCAGTATCAATATCAATATCAGTTTAACACCTGAGGGTCGGAGAACCGGAGAAAACGTATTGTTTTTTTTCATGCGCCATCATTTCAGATAGCTAATCCTCTGTTCTGTGCCGCAGCAAATGATTGTGGAAGTTGATGTGAAGAGTCAGCCCCCAGGAATAACATCTGTTATATTCTGCGTCTCTGAAAAATTCTCTGAAAAATTCCGGTGAGTACTTCTACGGTTCGACCTTTCATGTTCCAAGGAGGACAGTCTCATTTGCTTGAGACACGTCAAGAGGATACTCAGCAATCTCCCTCGAGAGGTAAGAATAGTAACAGGCTTAGTAGCGACTATTGACAAAGAGCTGCCAGTAGAGCTCCAGCACTTTTCAGAAGGTGTAATTGTATGGCTGTACGAGCACCGAGGAGCTCCACTACTGGGGGATGCAATCAACCTCCGAGATCTGAGATTAATGGTTAGATTGTAGCTGGCTGGTGATGTGTTGCTTCCGAAGTTTGGTGCTGAGTAGTGCCACGAGAACCTTCCTGCCCCAAGGCGTCCAGCGCAGCGGACTTGTTCATAACCTGCGGATCCAGCAGGACAGTAGTGAACACAAGTCCAGGCGACAGTGCATCTGGCAGTGCAATGCAGCATGAGGCTTCTTAGTAACTTTAGGAAATGGGATGCTATCAGAAAGCTTATTGAGCTGTGTTGCCGAGGTGCCAATCTTCTCGTTGAGTGCAGTATCAGTGTATCATGTCAGTATCTGTATCAGTGTATCATATCAGTATCTGTATCATATCTGTATCTGTATCAGTGTATCATGTCAGTATCTGTATCAGTGTATCATATCAGTATCACTATCAATTATCAACTTGTAATTCTTCATCCATACAGTACTTATTAATTGTGTTCGTTAATGGTCCCTCAAAGAAGGGGGAAACCAGGGTTTATATAGACTTTTCGGGTGAGGGTGCATTACCCCCTGTGAGGGGTCACCAATGCGAATGGCAGCCAATCTGAAACATGTGGTGGTTCCCTCTCAACATGCATCCACTATAAAACAAATAACCACATGGAGTAATTAAAATCAAATTTGTCAAATCAAAATTCCATCACTATAATCAAACATTCCTCAGCTAATCCATCAAAGCTAAACGTTGCTGCTCCAATTGCTTATACTCATTGCGCTGAGTCTCAATCTCATCTCTGATTTTCCGCGTATAAATGTCCAAGCGCGCCAACTCGTCGCCTTCGGTGATTCTCAAGTACTCTTGGTCACTTTTATCAGGACTCGAATACTGGAAAGGTAACAAATTCAGTGGTTTTCGAGTTAAGATCTCAAACGTAGCCTCCGTGGGCTCCTGAAACACCAACTCGTCATATAAAACTGAATAAACTTCGCCATTGGGCCTTTGTGGCGCTTGAGGATTATAAGGATGTAGCTTGAGACCATGGAAGATCTGGAAGTTTTTCTCATTGATACCCAATTCAGCTCCGGAATGGAAATGGATTTTGATGATGATTTCAAACTCTCCCCAACCAGTTTCTGTGACTTGGTAGGGCGGGCTTTCCACGGAACGAACGGGGTTTTCGTATGTTTCGTGTAACTTGAAAGTGACCTTCTTGATGAGGGGCGTCAAGTCCACATCGCTGACCACAGGCTTGAGGAAGACCGTCCACTCGTGAGTATGGTCAACGGGTGTATTTTCCGTGCGTTTTTCTGCCGAAAGTTTGACAGCTGAGTTACCATAAAGAATGGGAACTGATATAGATACGTTTTTGATTCGCTTGGACATGCTGTAATGACTGGGGGATGAGTGTGCGCATGTGCGGACATGTGAGGACACTATTATGTAGTGTATATAGTGTCCGGTATATAGTTTCCGGTATATAACTCCAGGTATAACTCCCGGTATAACTCCCCTGTATCCTGTTGATCTAAACTTGCAATTGCTGAATTACATCGCTATATAAATGCTTGTAATATTTCACTGCGGAACCATCGGTTGCCAATCTGCCATATTCTTTGCTTGAGCTGCACGAGCTGGTGGAGGTGGAGGTGGAGGTGGAGGTGCACGTGATTCGTTTGGATTGACACTAGGTGATTTTGGTCCCTTGTTTTGTGTTTTATTGTCATGGAGTTTTGCGGATGATAAAGTTTGTGGTTTGATAGGTTTGATAGGTTTCATGGTGTTAGATTCTGTTTTTGGTAGAGTGCTTGACAAAGAACTTGACAAAGTATTTGACACAGTACTTGAAACAGTACTTGGTACAGTACTTGACTCATTTCTCGACTCACTTCTTGACTCATTGTCTTTTAATGACAACAGAGAATTCGACTTAATGCTCAACGTGAGACTTGACTCATTATTCAAGGCATTGTAATTCTTCAAATTATCACTTGGGTTTATGGTGCTGAAATTCAGACCAGAATGTTTGGCCACAAGTGGGGAATTCAGACCAGAATGTTTGGCCACAAGTGGGGAATTCAGACCAGAGTGTTTGGCCACAGGAGAAGGATTCAGTCCAGAGTTTTTGGGCACAAGTGGGGCGGTATTGAATGCTAGGTGCTCCAAGTGGCTCGGGGTATTTCTTGCTGGCGGAGGAGGTGGAACTTTACGTTCATTGGGGGTCTCTTTTATTTCCCCTTCGGTCTTGTCACTTTTTTCTGCAGAAACAGCCGTTGCTTTTCGACTGAGAGGCGGAGGAGGAACTCTCCTAGGAAGGGTATTCACAAGGGTATTTGATCTGGAGGGAAGGGTCAGAAGCGTATTTGCTCGTGAGGGAACAGTCAGAAGCGTATTTGATCTGGAGGGAAACGTATTGCATCGGGAAGGAAGTTTCGGTGCAGGCCCTTCAAACTCCAAAAGATTGAGCTCCGATAATGTGTCCAGAGTAAATGATGACCAGCCAGAGTTTGAATAGAAATCAGTGGATGTTTCTTCTTGATGAATACCATGCTCAGCCTTGTAAGCATTGTAGTATTGAAGCGAAAGAGCATTTTTCTTTGCTTCGTCAATAATGGTCACTTTGCACAGAAAAGTCGAGAAAACTGGCTTGTGATCACTGATCATCACATCATATACGGCATTGTAGTTCAATGGACGCACCTCATTGGTTCCTTTGCTCCTGTACACCACGCGGTCTGTCCATGACGGCACTCTTTGCTTCTCAGATGAGTCATACTCGGAGCTGCCGCGGTTGTATTTGTAGGTGGGGTAGAAGAGGATGCGGGGCTCCTTGAAGCCGTGGAAAGCTCCACCTCTTTCGCTCATGGTCAATATCAATTGATCGGCATTCTGCAACTCGTCAAACGCACCATTTTTGATAAAGTATCTGCACTGGTCATTGGGGAGGTTGATGCGGTAGTTGAAGTCGCCAAACCAAATGATATTGTCATGGTCCGCAATCGTGTAATTCCTCGTGAACGTGAGCCCCAGTGCTATGGAAACATAGTCATTGTACCTTTCGATTGTGGCATTGACTCCAGCTGCTAAATGGGATGTCACCAACACAAAACTGGTGGAGCAGTACTTGAATCGAACTGCACATGCGCCCTTGTTTGCAGTGATACCGCCCATTCCGGTTTTTTTGGATGACCCCGAAACCTCCGTGACTTTGTCAATATTACATCTCTTGACAAAGAAAAATAAACTCATGGACGAAATGGATTCCGTGCGCAAAAGAAGGTACTCGTCTTCACGCGAGTTCAAGAGCCGCTGGAAAAGTGCTCCCCATTGAGCCGGCTTAGATGTATCGGCAGCTAAGATGGATCCGGCATTCAACTCAATCAACTCTTGCAAACCCAAAGCGTAGATATCTGGCGACAGATGGGTGGAATTTTCCGGTGGAAAGAGCCACTTCATGAGGTCTTTGCTTGCGGAAGGAGAAGACGCTGCCACATTGAAAGTTCCTGCAAATAATGTCATGGCACCATACGACGTGAACGTGGCTTCGGCCTGTTTGATTTTTTCCGTCACGTAGTCGTTGATTGGGTCAAAGATCTGCACAGGAATGGAAAGCCGGCCATCTTTTCCAAGCATGATATCAATAACAGATTGTTTCTTTGCATCCACAAAGGTATTTTGGTACATTCTAGACACGGATTTGGTCACGTCGGAAAGAGCTCCAGCAATATTCATTTTGCCGGAGCGGGAAAAAGAAGACTTAAGCGCATTTGTTCCCGTGTAGATTTGGGAGATGGCATCACCATTGTCAGCCCATACAGTATTATGTTTTGTAGTGAAGTCATCCACACGCATTCCATAAGAAGAAGACCGATACTTGGCAATGTGTTCCACAATGGAGAGGCAGATGACCTGCTCGATCAAATTGGTTCTATCCAAGCAATCCAAGCAGTTGACACGGAAAACTCCGTTTTGGCGGGATACCACGTCATTTTTCTCAGTATCGTAGTCAAACCAGCCAAAAATCTCGGAGGAATCTCTGATCATCGACAAAATTTTGGTTGAACCAGCAAAACCTCCACTCAGAGGCTTTGTTTCAGCATGGAAATCAAAATGGGTATAAGAGAGCTCTTGGTTAAGCGGCGACATGCGGAGCAAATCCGTATACCTGCGCAGAATGTCAGCTTCCAGGGTCTTTGTCTTGGAAAGCAAATTGACAATATGACAAGAACTGTATTTTTTGCAGATGTCACGGAAATGTTTATTAAAACTGGATTGCGTAGCTTCGGTGGACCTGGTGATGGTGATTTTGGGGTTGATAAGCGTGGAATCCTGTTCCCAGAAAGCAGGAACAGAGCCTCTGATCTGCGTAAACGACAAGATCTGGTTATGAGATATATTATTGTAGATGAATTCAGTCTCCACGAAGTTGGCCACGTTTCCATCATCGTCAATTCCCCTGGCGTTGAACCGTGTTCCTGCACGCTTCCATGATTGCTTGGAGATAATAGTGATACAATCGGTATCACCAATCCTGACAGTTTTAGCAAAGCCTCGGATAACCGTAGTAAAGAAGCGATTACGGTTAATAATATCCACGGCCTGGGGCCCCAAATTATCCCTGAATTTAAGGAGTTCGTCCATCAAAAACGAATTCCACATGTATTGTTCCTGGTAATGTTTGACGTTGACAGGAGTAAAAAAGTCAGGGTCATGGGCGGAGAAGGAGGAGGAGGAGTGAAGCTTTTCAGGAACCACGCCACGAGACTGGAGAAGAGAAGTCAAGTCAAAGTCATTGGAGTAGTAAAACGAGCCATTAGAGAGGAGTTTCTTGAACTCAAAACACGGATGAACGGCACGAGGCGTTTCAGAGTCCGAGTCTTCGACCAGACTTGAAACAGGCATGCCTGCAGTATCCAAGGTCACAAAGTCCCAATCACTCAGCGCCAACGCCACGAAGTCCACGCCCCAAATGCGGTCCACGGACTCATAGACAAGAGGCCTAGCCACATTCTGCACGGCGGCCGAAATCACCGCCAAGAAAATCAGGCCCAGAACAGAAAGAAGTCCTAAGCACCCGTAAACAGGCCGCCCGTTAAGCGCCGTGTAACCATTCTGCGGTGATACTTCGTTTAGCAGTTGGATTTGGACCTCTACCTTGGGGTCACTACCATCGGATATCTGACGGAATACGAGGCTGTGGTAGGTCGACGCTAAGGCCACAGTACGAGGGTTTTCACTGACCAATACCCGCATAGCAAAATGTGTAAAGGATTAGGGGAGAAGAAATGGGGTAGAGTTAGTGGAAGTATGTGCAGTGTAATGGTTAGGTGTTTGCTCTATTGGTGGCAGGGTAGACAAGACACCTTGCACACCCGTACCTCCGGCAGAAAAAAACTCTGCGCTCCCTCACTTTCCACCACTCCCTCACCAACCCTTCACTCCTCCACCACTTTACTTCTTATAATGGCAAACTATCAGCTCAGCTTATCCGACGAGTCCAAAGAGAGAATCATCAAGATTATGGACTACTCTCGTACAATTGCCCATTACGGTTTTATTCCATTTATCTTGTACTTGGGCTGGAAGGCTAGTCCACAGAGACCATCGTTGTTCAACTTGTTATCACCATTTCCATCCGCCTAAATGCCATCCGCATAAATGTATATAGGAGGCGGTCTGCTAAATAAACACGTGTTAAGTATTGATGTAGATGAGAGCTGAAGCTCATTGGGTTTGGGTTTACTAACGCTAGGTTGATAGGGCTATTGAACATGGAAAGATTAAGATTAGCAAGAGATGAAGATGAGCAAGAGATGAAGATGAGCAAGAGATGAAGATGAGCAAGAGATGAAGATGAGCAAGAGATGAAGATGAGCAAGAGATGAGAGATGTGAAATGATTAGGGATAGAGATCATGGAGAATCATTAGTCATAGTGTCATTAAGGACATGCAATGCTCAAACGCTACCAAATGCTCAAAGGCTCAAAGGCTGTTAAAGGCTCCAACAAATAGTCCCTAGTGCCTAGTTTTACTGCCTGGTATATATGACATCACAGGAGATTCTGGCCACATCAATTTATGTTTGAGTTTGGTCAGCAATTTGAAACTTAATTGGCCTTGCACAAGTTGCACTTTTGGCTGCACTATGGCTTTGTGGAAATGTCAAGGAGTACCTAGGAGGAAAGGAAACAAGGTACTTGGTGTTGAACTGCAAGCAATTCTTGTAAGATCAAGATGCAGGAGTCTGAGCGTACACATATCGCCAGATAATACACCTTACTAGCTCAGGGGCAATAAAGGCCGTGATGGGTCAGAGGTGGTCAGATCCTTCCTGTAGGGTACGAGCAGGAAGCTGTTAAATATGAGCACGAAAGATTCTTCCATCCAGAATATGCGCATATAAAGTATAACGGACAAGGACTACCTAGTACAGGACTAGTCTAGTCATAGTTTATTACATGTACTCGTAAATACTACCTATTAGTACTATTTAAAGACTTGGTGACAACACATCCCAAGTGGGGATGCTCCTTTTAAGTTCTTGAGTAAAAACATCCAGGAAATCTACAATCTACAACATGAGCGAGAAGGACCGCAGGTATATCTTATAGATGAGATACAGTAGGCATTTTAAAATAGACTATTTTGCAGCCTTTGGTCGCGACTTGAACTTGGTCCTGTGGGGCGGTCGGTCACCATTGACGATAACTCACTTAATTACTGGGAATCCCGGGTTTATATACTTTTTGGGTTGCAACCATTCACTTGTGATTGTACGGAATGGTTGTATTGTGGTTGTACTCCTGCTTGCTATGGTCAATGACAATTCCGGGTCTATGGGGATTCCACGTCTGATCGACAGAGCTTTTACTCCCGAGGGTAGTCTAATACTACACTACCTACATGTTCATAAGATAAACCTGTAGATATACTTCAATGTCCATGATGAGGGTTTGCTCCACAAGTAACTTTTGTTTCTTGAACGGACTATACAAAGTCCTGTAAACAACATAATACTAGAATCTACCAAACCCACTAACTGGCATAAGATTCCACTCCATTATAAATCACTATATGTAGTCTAGTTAAAAGTCACTGAGTAGTAGTACTATCACTATCAGTCTTCTTGTTCTTATAGTAGTTCAGTCACCTCGTTCTTGTACCTTCAGAGTACCCTTCAGCTTATTCATATTGATAGACTCTTGATAGTAATATTTTGTCGTAGTCAGCCGGTCGCGACTGACCTGGCTCTTGCGGAGCGCTAGCCGCAACCCATTCGCAGTATCAAAGTATCATTGGCAGTATCAAAGTATCATTCGCAGTTTCTACACGCACTCTTGGCAGTTACCGCGCACACGGACTAAAATGAGTATTTGTAAATGCCTGTAAACTGGTGATGTATGAGATTTGATGGAGTAGGGACTGGTTACAGACACACACACACACACACACACACACACACTCACTCACTCACTCACTCACTCACTCACTCACTCACTCACTCACTCACTCACTCCAGTACTAAATAATATATAATAATTTATAATTTATAATAATTGTTAATTCTTTGGTTAGTATTCCTGACTTCGGTTTCGTTATATTCTTAGAAAGACGAATTCTTGAGTCTTATAGAAAACCAGGAAAGATCGGCGGCCGCATTTATCCGGCCTTCGAGAACTTGATAGGAGGCTGACGCGACATTGCCCCTCATCCGTGGGGGCCTTCTGCACAGCGATCATGGGAGGTTTTCTCCGATCATCAGAGGAAAGGGCGATCTCTTTTTCACTTTATTAGGATCTCTGGCAAATCCTGCTATCGCGGTAGTGCGATACTCATGAGGGATCTAGTGAGTAGTAGTAGTAGAATAGTAGTAGAGTAGTAGAGTAGTAGTAGAGTAGTAGTAGAGTAGTAGTAGAGTAGTAGTAGAGTAGTAGTAGAGTAGTAGTAGAGTAGTAGTAGAGTAGTAGTAGAGTAGTAGTACTAGTAGATTGTCAGTACATTCATTGACTAATCAGTCGGTCGTCGCGACTCCACTACCCTTTGCTGGGTCTTCTAGAGCGGTCGCAAAAATTCGCAGAATTTCACAGTTTTCTACACTCACTACTAAATAATATTAGTAGTCATAGTACTATCTCTATTTCTAGTATCTCTATCTCTAGTATCTCTATCTCTAGTATCTCTATCTCTAATATCTCTATTTCTAGTATCTCTATCTCTAATATCTCTATTTCAGTATCTCTATTTCAGTATCTCTATTTCCAGTATCTCTATCTCTAATATCTCTATTTCTAGTATCTCTATCTCTAATATCTCTATTTCCAGTATCTCTATTTCCAGTATCTATATCTCTAGTATCTCTATTTCTAGTATCTCTAGCACCAGTGCCAGCACATCATACTTAGCAGTTAGAGTATAGTGTCAGTAATGCTCAAAGTACACCCCCACTAATACCATTTGACCATAGTTCAGCATATTTTAGCCAGTAGTAGTCAACCGTCTAGTCTCCAGTAGTAGTAGTAGCTCTTCAGCCTAATACGTACATTGACTTAAAAACTCACAGTACTTTATATATTGATACATTGCGTACATTGATGACTATTCTTTCCCATCGTCAGTTTCACACTTTGCCTAATCTCTTCACTAGTCACAGCTTCGCTTCACAGCTTCGCAGTCACAGCTTCGCTTCGCAGCTTCGCAGTCACAGCCTGTAACAGTTTTACAGTTCGCAGTCTACACAATGATTATCTGTAAAATGGTGATGTATTTGAGGGAGTTGTAGTACGCACTGACGAACTGACGCACCTCTCCTCAATCCTCACTCACTACTAAAAATAATAATTATCAGATCCCGTAAAAATCACCTACCATGTGCGATCACACGTGGAATTGCCATAGATCCTGACAAAGCATGGCGGCAATCCAGTGGTCTTAATAGCTACACGCGTGACCACGTGTATTTTTAGAAACCGATTGCCACATCGACCCTATATAAACACTAGGATTCCCACCTATTGGGAATCTATCCACGAATAAACAGAGTTATACTAAACAATCATAATAATATATAAATTGATGTTTCTTAAAATTGTTCAGTACTTTTAAAACTCTGTTTATTTTCATGGTGCTCGGAAAGACCGATCTTATATAGATAACGGAGGAATATGTTAGGATGAAAAAACATTATTGCGTTTCATCTACAGGCGCGATGCATCGCCACAGCGTACATCGGAGGTATGAGACGAGGGCTTTACCTTCACTAGTCAGAGACTAAGGCAAATCCGCGTTGGCACACTATAATCCCATATGTACAGATGAGGGATTTGAAGATATAATAATACAGTAATAGTTCTTTTCTTGTACTTCTTCAGAGTAGTAAATAGGCACTAACGCTAAAAAATTCGCACCTTGGACTAATTCTGCGACAAGTTGCCATCAATAACTTCCCCTAATGTATATTGTCAATACCTATATTTGTGTTATACCAAATGATAGAAATTTGTTACTAATATGATGGTGAGATACTGATAATGAGAGCTCGTTACCAAATGATAATGCTAGAAATATAAAACTGTAAGACTGAGTAAAATCGGTAAAGTGAGTAAAATCGGTAAAGTGAGTAAAATCGGTAAAGTGAGTAAAATCGGTAAAGTGAGTAAAATCGGTAAAGTGAGTAAAATCGGTAAAGTGAGTAAAATCGGTAAAGTGAGTAAAATCGGTAAAGTGAGTAAAATCGGTAAAGTGAGTAAAATCGGTAAAGTGAGTAAAATCGGTAAAGTGAGTAAAATCGGTAAAGTGAGTAAAATCGGTAAAGTGAGTAAAATCGGTAAAGTGAGTAAAATCGGTAAAGTGAGTAAAATCGGTAAAGTGAGTAAAATCGGTAAAGTGAGTAAAATCGGTAAAGTGAGTAAAATCGGTAAAGTGAGTAAAATCGGTAAAGTGAGTAAAATCGGTAAAGTGAGTAAAATCGGTAAAGTGAGTAAAATCGGTAAAGTGAGTAAAATCGGTAAAGTGAGTAAAATCGGTAAAGTGAGTAAAATCGGTAAAGTGAGTAAAATCGGTAAAGTGAGTAAAATCGGTAAAGTGAGTAAAATCGGTAAAGTGAGTAAAATCGGTAAAGTGAGTAAAATCGGTAAAGTGAGTAAAATCGGTAAAGTGAGTAAAATCGGTAAAGTGAGTAAAATCGGTAAAGTGAGTAAAATCGGTAAAGTGAGTAAAATCGGTAAAGTGAGTAAAATCGGTAAAGTGAGTAAAATCGGTAAAGTGAGTAAAATCGGTAAAGTGAGTAAAATCGGTAAAGTGAGTAAAATCAGTAAAGTGAGTATAGACTGAGTAAAATCGGTGGTAAAATGAGTAGAGTAGTAGTAGTCTGTATAACCATACCATACATAAGTATCAGTAAGAATAAACATACATTAATAATATTATTATTAGTAGTAGAGGAGTAGTAGAGTAGAGGACGACTACGAGACTAGAGTACTACATTTCTCCATCCACAACCACAAATGCATGACTCCACTCCATTATAAATCACTATAATGTAGTCTAGTTAAAACAGTCACTGATTAGTAGTTCTTCTTCACTTCTTCAGTGTAGTTGTCAGTGTTGCCTACCCTTCCCGTCAGTCGCTCGCCGCGATTAGCATGGCGTAGGTTATTCTACGTACTCTTGGTAGTTACCGCGCCCACCCTATAAATGAGTATCTATAAAATGGTGATGTAGGAAGTTGGGAGTTAGGGAGAGCACTGACTCACTACTAAATAATAATAGAGTAGTAGTTGACTTTTTCAGAGTAGAGTAGTGTACCCTACTGTAATCCCTATATCTAATACTATCTCTATTAGTAGTAGTAGTCAGTTCAATTTCATCTATTCATGCCCAGTCGCTCGCCACGACTCGCTAGCTGGGTCTTTCGCTCGCAAAAACCATTCGCACTATTCGCAGATCTCTCAGTTTTACACGCACTTTCTCTTGGCAGTTATCGCGCCCACTCAATATAAATGAGTATCTGTAAAATGGTGATGTTGAGGGAGTAGTAGCACTCACTCGCTCACTTGCTCACACACACACTCACTCACTACACTAGTAAATAATAATAGTAGAGTCGTAGTATTCTGTAGTCAATAGTATACGGAGGAATAGTATAGGGTAATAAGTAGTCAGTTGATCTTCTTCTTGTTGTAAGTATTCAGAGTAGTAGAGTAGTAGTACACACTAGTAGTCAGTATCCAGTAGTAGTAGAGTAGTAGTTCTTCTTGTTTTTGTTCTTCATAGTGGTAGTTCTTGTAGTTCTTGTAGTTCTTGTAGTTCTTGTAGTTCTTGTAGTTCTTGTAGTTCTTGTAGTTCTTGTAGTTCTTATATAGCTCTACCAAACTTTTCCCAATTTGCATCTAGACTTTCTTATCATCACATCTCTCCACCTTTATACAAGTACCCATATTAAGTCGGTAAAGTGCAATGTGGCTTTTCCTAGTCTATTGATAATGGCAATTTTCAGGCTATTCAACGGATTTTTGGGTTCATGACTATTCGGACTGTCAGAGACTCGTTCACAGGTGTCGTTTTGCATAAAAAATAGCTGTATAATAATTGAAGATAAAATTATAGTGTCTTATCTCGTAACTGATCCACCTTAGTACTAATCCATTTCCTGTATAATTTTTATTGATTTGATTTGAGGAGTCTGATAGAACCCATCATTTTGGAAATCTCATGAAATCGGGAAATAACTAATACTCTTCTCCTATTCAAATCAATCTAGGCGTCTGTCAACCTGCGTGTCATGGTACACTCCGTTATCAGCACTTGCTCAAGGTGAGACTATAGGAAGTACACTGCGCGCTACACCACACCACAGCTTTGTTTCAGCATTGGCTGCCTCCCGCATTGGTCCCCGCACAGGGGGTATGCACTGTCCGCCCAAAAGTCTATATAAACCTGGTTGTCCCTCCCTTTATGAATATTATATATTTTTTCTGTGCCTTATAGAGACGTGTATTTGGTTAAATTTTACTTACTGTTTGATATTGTCTACTACTGACTTGTAAGGTAACTTACATATTGGGGTATAATAATTACAACTAGGATGAACTATGACTGAGTTAGTATGACTAAGAGAAGACTAAGACTGAGAGAAGGTTAAGAGAAGACTAAGAGAAGACTAAGACTGAGAGAAGGTTAAGAGAAGAC
>NLAU01000875.1:0-17793 GCA_002370875.1 Metschnikowia arizonensis
AAGCGAGATAATTGGTGAGAGTAGGGACTGGATGGATTGCTTTCGCACAAGATTTCTCCCAAGGGTAGTGCGAAGCCCAAGATTATTATATTTTAGTGTATTATTTTATTATATTTTTTTTTATTTTATTATATTATTTTTTATTTTATTATATTATTTTTTTATTTTGTTATATTATTTTTTTATTTTGTTATATTATTTTTTATTTTATTATATTATTTTTTATTTTATTATATTATTTTTTTATTTTATTATATTATTTTTTATTTCATTATATTATTTTTTTATTTTGTTATATTATTTTTTTATTTTGTTATATTATTTTTTTATTTTGTTATATTATTTTTTATTTCATTATATTTTTTTTTATTTCATTATATTATTTAGTAGTGAGTGACTGTATGAATCTACTACTCTATCAAAAGTCCCTCAATTAAATCACCATTTTACAAATACTCATTTTAGTGCGTGTGTGCGGTCTACTGACCAAGACCAAGTGCGTGTACATGGCTGGCTGCGAATGTTGACAGCGAATGGGGATGAGACCGAGCGCTCGAGTGAGACCATGTCGAGTCGCGAGCACTAGTCAATGTGAAGAACTCAAGAACTCAAGAACTCAAGAACTCAAGAACTCAAGAACTCAAGAACTCAAGAACTCAAGTACTCAAGAACTCAAGAACTCAAGAACTACAAGAACTACTACTCTACTCTACTACTCTACTCTACTACTCTACTCTACTACTGATTGTGATAGTACTACTACTCATAGTACTAATACTAAAGCTAACCCAGTGTCAAAACCTAACTAGTTTAACTAGTCTATAAAGTACTAATATAAGTAGTCTCTAAGGGATGTAGTCTCTAGTCTAAGGTCTTAGTCTAAGTAGCACTTTGAAGAAGTAAAATAACAAGAACTACTACTACTCTATTATTAGTATATTATTTAGTAGTGAGTGTGTGTGAATCTACTACTCAATCAAAAGTCCCTCCCTCAATTACCATTACAGATGCTCATGTTAGTGGGTGTAGAAAACTGCGAATGGCGCGAATGTTGACAGCGAGCGCTCTAAGCCTAAGCCCAGCCAGGGTAGTCGCGGCGAGCACGGGTAGGCTACTGACTAGACAATCAAGAGCTTCACTAAGAATTACAAATAAATACTAATGATATTGATTACTAGTCTTCTCGACACTTGGTTATTAGAATTTTACTAATTTTTGTCACATCCCCCATGGGTATCGGACTACCCATATCACCTACGATGTGCCATCAGACGTGGGATAGTCATAGACCTTGACAATGGAACAATGGGATCGCACTTCTCTCTAATCAACCGAGATTTCGACCCATGATAGTTATGCGATGAGGCGATCCCATGCAGATGAGTCACAATGTCGACTCAGCCTCCTTTTAGAAGGTCGTCAAACTTCCCTCGGATCTTCCCTGCTTTTCCTATATAAGACTCAAGGATTCCTCATTCTGAGAATCCATCCACGAATAAACTGAGTTTTGGAAGTACTAAACAATCATAAAGAATCTAACAATTTTGTGATTAAATGCAAAAGTAGTCTAGGTCCAATAAACTTATACTCTAAACATCCCTTTTTAGTATGTGGAGTAGGTGTATCGGGACTATGTGAATATAATAGGTGTAGACAAAGGGCAAGAGTGAGCACATTCTAAAGACTGGCCTGGTTGAGTCTCGAACCGGTAAAATTGAGAAACCCGATGCTCATATAAGGACTTGTATTAAGGAATAACAGAGTTCTTAGTTAGATAAGACACTGGTCAATCTCCTGACTGATAGATTGTAGTTGAATGAGTTGGAATAGAAATAGAAAATCACAGAATCTAAAACAGATTAAACCATATTTTATCACATACAACCACAACAAAGCTGTCTCAGTTAAAGCGTTCTTGTGAAATACAAACAGTCACTTTTTGGCTCCAATGGAAACTCCTATTACTTCGGCAAATGTACAGGAAATATGCTAAATTTTCATCAATATTCAGCATTTTACGAGTTTCCACGGCCTACCACATAAAGGGCAACTGTTGGATAATAAGTAGACAACTGATAATCATAGGGATGGTCTGACGTTCTATTTTTATCATCTTGCTTAAACTCCGGACCGTAGATTTTGATTTAAACAAGTGTGGCCTAGTAATGTGGATATAATGAAATGGGGATGTTTGAATATGATTTGAGTTGTGACATGAGTTGTGACTTGTTGACATGGGTTGTGACTTGTTGACCTGAGGACGCACTTTGTAAAGACCTAAACGTCCTCCCCTTGGTACGTCGTGCATCAGCTCAGCCATAACCATGGGAATAATCAATATCACTATCCCAGTAATAGTTATCATGATTCTCTCAACCAACTCAAACATTCCTTAATTGTCATCATATCTAATACAGCCAGTATTTCCGGTGGATCTCGAAGTGGACCACATCTTGGTAATTTCCTTCCCCAGCTAACCCTTTATTTAGTGCTAACTGTTTATTTAGTTGGTTTCGGTCTTGATGCAGGATGGTCAATTCTAGACGACGCTGAACATGGTTCCGTGGCGTGCACAAACAGCCCAGCTGGAAGTCTATAAAGGTAGTGGCCTTGCCCCGTGTGTAGTAAAAAAGGTAGAGTCGAATAACCCTCAATAAGTGAAAACGGTTGCCTATTCAGCAGCTATAAAACAACATATGTCAAACTATGAGCTAATTACTTTTCCTCATTTAAGGAAAGTAGTAAAAAAGGGTCTTCCTTCCTTCCGCTCCGGCAATATGCAGGCTAATTACTTACTGCGCAACTCCCAACACTGAACACCTCCCGCTCATGTTCCAATAATATAATAATCATCCATATATAATACTACTTTTCATGCGTCCATGGAAGTATTCTTTTTTTGACTCCAGTATTATTAGCTAGTGTGTTAAATGGGAATTGCTTTTATTAGCTGGAGGGGTTCGTGGTATTTTGGTTAAGATATTCTTCCCATGCTGTTCTGGTTAAGATATTCTGG
The DNA here is from genome assembly GCA_002370875.1 of Metschnikowia arizonensis. NCBI lineage: Eukaryota > Fungi > Ascomycota > Pichiomycetes > Serinales > Metschnikowiaceae > Metschnikowia > Metschnikowia arizonensis. The sequence goes on from NLAU01000875.1 coordinate 3,017, forward strand.
TCAAGCTATTCTGGTTAAGATATTTTGGCTAAGATATTCTTCCCATGCTGTTCTGGCTAAGCTACTCCTAATCAAGCTATTCTGGTTAAGATATTCTGGTCAAGCTATTCTGGTTAAGATATTCTGGTCACGCTATTCTTCCCATGCTGTTCTGGTCAAGCTACTCCTAGTCAAGCTATTCTGTCTAAGATATTCTGGTCACGCTATTCTGGCTAAGATATTCTGGTCACGCTATTCTTCCCATGCTATTCTTCCCATGCTATTCTTCTAATTGTCATGGTGTCCACCACATATATCTTCCAATCTTCACATTGTGGAGAGAACCTTTGGAATTGCTCTAGACCCATTATATCATTGTCTGATAGGAACTTGATTCACATCTGGTTGATTCTTTTTGTCTGGGTTTAGGGATATAGACAAGTTGGTCAGTTATCTCTTGCGAAGATTCTATTGATATGGGACTTCACTTACAAATTTTCTTTGTGTTTGACCCAACTTGGTCTGCCGCTGATATTGTTTGTACTTAAGCCTACCAATGGGTGACACGTAGTGTGTTGGACTATTTCGTCGGATATGCTTTCTGTTAGGACTTAACAGGAAGAAACAACTGTTAGTCTTATAATGGACGGCTTCCTCACGTCCTATAGTTTATCATGGTATTTATTGAACCTAGAATAGACGAGGAACTCCCTGGTTAATCCAAGGGGAGGAGAAAACCTCGCTGTTATATACACTGAGTGTATGCAACCCTGCACGAACGTGAAACATATGCACGTTATATGCAAGAGTTACCCGACCGGGATACCTTGCATCTTAGTATCCTCATAGGCATTTGTTTTCTAATACTCTCGTGTTAGAACTTGTGCAGGACTTTGGGTTTTATAAACAAAGCTATATCAGTTGTATATTCGAATACTGTAATATGCCTTAGAGGGATCCCTGCGGATTCATCTTATTAGGCGAACCTGCTAGTTCTATATACTCCCTTGCTGCTTCGGGTAACCTTTGAGGGATTTCTTGAAACAGCTGGCCTTCGGGATATGAAACATCGTGATGTTTCATATTGGCCCAGAGAAGTCCTTATTAGGAATTCTCAATGACGCGGGCAACTCGCATGCGTCCACTTGCATGGTGCCTAGCATCCACTTGCATGGTGCCTAGCGTCCAGTATTCAAGTNTTCAATTCTAGTGCTCGTGGGATTTTTCCTAACATCTCGTCTTTGTGGGCACGTGGTCTAGTGGTATGATTCTCGCTTAGGGTGCGGGCGGTCCTGGGTTCGATTCCCAGCTTGCCCCATTTTTATTATTTTTATTTTTTAAATTATATCTGTTTTTTCTACTTTAACTAAGTGCTCCATCGTTTAATCCGGAAAGTGTAAGATAGATTTGATAGATAATATATTTTAGATGTTTTTTATAAAACTTTTTTTTTCTCATTTATCATCGGGGCACGTGGTCTAGTGGTATGATTCTCGCTTAGGGTGCGGGCGGTCCTGGGTTCGATTCCCAGCTTGCCCCCATTTTTCTTTTTTGTTTTTATTCCCGGAGTAACCCTCGGTGTCCAAAGCCGCAACCTAAGATCGGTTCGGTCAAACTACTTCTCTAGGCAACTCGGCCAATCATCATGCATGTCGCCCGGTATGTAGGACCTGCATATGCATCTATCTGATCGTGAATGTCGCGGGGTTAAGCCGGCCGTGCATGTCGCAGAACACGCACACTTCTCCGACTCTGTGGAGCCATTATTAACTATAAATACCACCTCACCCCCTTTTATTCTTCCCTGGCCATTTGAGAACATCATCACTCCTTTCCTTCTTTGTATACATATTTTATCGTACTGGTTACGTGCCCCGCCCTAATTCTCTGTTTGAGAACGCAACTCTCCTGACAAACTGACTTACCCGCCCACAAATCCCCTCTTATCCCTTCTTATCCCCCCATGGTTTATTCCCCCTCTACTTCCTCTCATGATGACTCTATTATTCTGCATAGACCCAACAAGTTAAATGATCCCGAAATTGCCCCCTTCAACCAAAACAAAGCAATTGATGATATTCCTGATGGCGGCTACGCCTGGCTTGTGGTGGTTGCTTGCTTCATTCTAAATTTCAATACCTGGGGTGCTAATTCTGGGTTCGCAATCTACCTCTCTTCTTACTTAAATAATGGCACGTTTCCTGGCGCTGATAAGTATGACTATGCAGTCATTGGAGGAATGACGTTTGGTGTTGGGTTATGTTTTGCACCAGTGGTGAACTTTGTGCAGGGCAAGATTGGAATCAAACCTACCATTATCCTTGGCATGTTTTTCCAGTTTGGAGGGCTCTTAATGGCTTCGTTTGCCACCAGGTTATGGGAGCTCTACCTTACTCAAGGTATGCTCCAGGCTTTTGGGCTAGCCTTTATGTCGTTACCTGCACTCTCCATTTTAGCTCAGTGGTTTAAGAAGAAAAGAACCTTTGCATCGTCCATTGCCGCAGCAGGCCTGGGTTGTGGCGGAGTGGTTTATAACTTGGGTATGCAGAAAATCGTGGAGGCAAGGTCTGTTCATTGGGCTTTGAGAGCTCAGTCTATCATGTGCTTTGGCTTGTGCTGGATCTCCATAGCTTTGATCCGTACACGCATGGAAGTCAAGCTGACGTTTTTTGATTCCAAGGTATTGAAGAGCACGGGATTCTACATTTGTGGCCTTTACATTATTTTTTGTATGTTTGGATATGTGGTGGTGCTCTATGATATGGCTAATGTCACCACTTCTATGGGTTACACGTCGTACCAGGGCTCCATTTCGTCGGCCATGGTGCAGGTGGGGTCAGTTTTCGGCCGGCCTCTAGTGGGCATGTTCTCCGACCGATTTGGTCCGGTAACGGTAACCTGTGTGGCTTACTTCCTCTCTGCTGTGTGGGTGTTTGGACTTTGGGTTCCTGCTCATAACTACGCCATGATTCTAATCTTTTGTCTTATTGAAGGCGGGCTCATGGGTACCATTTTCGGCACCATTGCACCCATTCTCTCCAAGAACTTTGGCTTGAGGCGAGTCAACGTGTCTCTCTGCATGTTATGGATGCTTTTGGGTATGTCAGGCATTGCGTCTCCGGTGGTTGGCCTTTCACTTAAGACGGGCAATGCTGGCGAAGTGTCGCCCAACCAATACTTACACTGCTCGTACTTTTCGGGTTCTTCTTTTTTTGCATGTTCTCTCACATTGCTTGTGATGAGAGGATACTTGATCTACCGCCATACCATTGCGGATGTGGATGCTGACCACGGACACTTACACTTGCGCGTTCCATTTTTGGAGCCTTTTAAGTGTGCATTCAAGCCAATAAGAGGGATTTAGAAGCCTGTGATTATAGGTCTTTTTTATATTATCTATTACCCTCAGTTAGTACACGACCCATGAGCTTTTTATGGTCTCTGGAGAGATAGCAGTAAAAAGGTCCGGTGTGTACAGGAATGCATTGCGCTACATATGTTTCAGAATACGCCGCCACATTAACTCCTCCCATGCACAATGACCCCTAAATATTATATAAACCGTGATTCCCCTTGACAACGAACCAATCTGAAAATTACAATTCTTATATTGGATTGAATTTTGATGATCCGCTGATCGGTTGATAATGGATTCACTGCGTTCCCAAATGACTTCTTTATGCTCTGTGATGGCCTGTTGAAGGTGTTGGACCTCCAAATCCTTTGATCGCTAACCGCCCTAATCTCGAGCGTTCAGATCTTTCGGCAATAACTTTTCAATTATATCAGATGATGTTTTTGGTAGGTTCTCCAACTTAAAGTGCCGCCTGTTAAAAGACAACAACATCTTATCTACCTGCAATTTTAGAAGAAATAATCAGTCTAGAAACATTGCATTTGTGTGGAAACTCATGGGTAATGGCTAGTGCTGAAGTTATTAACTTGATTAGTTAGTATCAGAAGAGATGAGTCTGGAGCGTGTGAGTGAAGACAAGTCTGATAATGTCAGTGTGGACTTGTGGGGACTTGGAGGTGAAGGTGCTGGTGGAGGGAGGTGAAGGTGCTGGTGCTGGTGCTGGTTGCAATTCTATACCGTGGTCGTGGTTTCATCGCATTCTTTTCCACTTCTATGCAAATGATCTATTGTTTCCGGATACAACCGTGGGGTGTTCCAGCATGAGGTACGAGCACGTGACTTTGACCTACCTACTACTCTACTACAGTCTACACTACAGACTACAATCCCAGTCATAAACCCCTACATACTTCCAGCCTTCCAACAATTTGTCACAGAAGTACCACGATTCTATCACCAAACACATGCGTTTCACCTTGGTTTCAAATGCCAAGTGTGTACACGAACTCGAAAAGTCTATATAAAGACACGATTTTCACTTTTTGAAGCAATCAAAAAAAATTCACAAATACAAAACAACAACAAAAAATTTTACAACCAACCATTATGGCCCGCTCTAAAGCCAACAAGTTTGGATAAAAAAGCAATTTAATAAAGGTTGAAGGTTGGTTTTTAATAGCGGTCCTGCATATACCGCCGCATTATCAAAATTTCTTCTTCTTCTCAAATCACCAAGATGGACTCCCGTCTTGAAACTTGTCCAGAAAGAGTTAAACTAGAAAACCCTTCTCAAGACTGTCATGACGGCTGTATGCAGGTCCCTGATCTTCAAGGGATAAAGTGTGAATCGGATGATTTGGTTATGGTGGATAAAGATGTGATTCCCGCCACCTTTGAGGGAAAATCCAGGGGTATTGAAAATACACTAAATATAGATCTGGAAAATACACTGGGATCTATTTTGGGAACTACTTTGGGAACTACTTTGGGAATTACTGATTTGGGAAATAGTGGAAATAATCAGGGACCTACTGCTCAGGGACCTAGCGCTCTCGGAAACCTCCAAACCTCCCCTCTATTAGATACAGAAATTTTGGCCAGCAAACTCGGACTCTCGAGACCTCCCAAAAATGAAAGGCTCTTCCTTTTTAATGCGTTGTCACCCGAAATAAGCTCATACTTAGCCAGTGTGACAGGAACCATAACTAAGGTGAACATCAGCCAGGTCCCCAAAACCCTGTTTGGAAGCTATCACACCATCACGTTTTCCATCTACTACGATGAAAATTTCACCCAAAACCTCCAGGTTCTAATGCTGTTCCTTGAGTCGGCTACAGTGCAGTCCGCAAAGGAGATCCTGTACCATATTGTGTGGACCAAGAAGTGGGCAGACACCCCAAATTCTGATAAGGCCAAGTACAGAGACTTCCTACATTGTCTTGAGAAAAACGGTAGGCACAAGGTGGTACATTGTGCGGTAGTAAACAAATACGACTCCAGCACCATCTATATCACAGCCAAAGATGACTTGGTACAACTAGGGAAGGACATTCAGAGCGAAATTGATATGTGGCCTCGGCTTCGTATCTTGGACTACTCCCACAATTCCATCCGCTTGGTTCCTGGAGTCAAGTTCCCAGACTCCCTCCAGGTGTTGAACCTTGGTGGAGGCGAGTCTCTAGAAACTCTCGCTGGTTTCAAAATGCCGCTGTCGCTCCAGAAGCTCGATGTTTCCCATAACTTGATCTCATTTATTGACTACGTGACTTTCCCAGAATCCCTCAAGCTGCTTGATCTCCTGCACAACCGCATCTACTTCCTCAACTATGTGGAGTTCCCCAGCAACCTCAAAACACTAGATGTTTCGCATAACTGCATCGACAATATCAAAAATGTCAACTTCCCTCGCAGTCTAAAGTTTCTTCTGATTTCTTGCAACCCCATCGAGTGCATTAAAGGTGTTCGTTTCCCAGATCTGCTCGAGTACCTTGATATATCTTGCATTCCCAATGAGTCTATGACCGGCATCAAGTTCCCTGATCATACAGAGTCGCTCAACCTCCAGCTGTCCATGACCAATACAAGGGGCTTGAAGCTCCCGGCCTTTGTTAAGCACTTGAACTTGGCAGCCAATGGCGTCAACAGCATTAATCCATTGAAACTCCCTAACTCCATCGAGCGCTTATTTTTGACTAACAATAACATCAAGACCTTGAGCAAGGTGTCGTTTCCTTCTTCGCTTAAAGAGCTATATTTAGGCAATAACATGGTGACCACGCTCAAAAACGTCCAGTTTCCTCCAACCTTGGAGGTACTTGATATGGAGATGAACCCACATATTGACGATAATGAGAAGTACATTACTTCGTTGAAGGAGGTTGTTTTCCCCGACCGTCTTCGTGTGTTACGGCTTGGTTACCATATGATCAAGACCATCGAGTCGCTTGAGTTCCCAGGACTTTTGGAGGAGTTGAGTATCCAGTACAATGACTTGCGAGTGTTTCGAAACATCAAGTTCGGGGCACATCTTCTGTTGCTAGATCTCTCAGGTAACCAGGAACTTTGTTCTTTGGACAATGTTTATTTTCCACGGAGTCTTCGAAAAGTTCGAGTTCCATCAGCACTAGTGGGTAATTTACCAGGAGTATTGGTGGAACGAGCAAATAGAAAGGAGTTGATGATCCAGCAGTCCATGTGAGTATATATACTAGTCTTAATATACAAGTTACTACTACTCGTCGTCGTCGTCATCGGAAGAGTCCTTATCGTCAGCCTCCTTTCTCTCTAAAAGAGCTTGTAATTCAGCATCTTCAGTGGCAGTCACAGCCTTAGGAGCCATGGTGACCTTGAGATTTCCTCCAGCAGCTTCAATGGAAGCAGACACCTTTTCGATAGCCTTCTCCAACAATGCAACGCCCTGAGCTTTATCCAAGGCCTGGGTAGAGATCACATACAATGGTGCCGCCACCAATTTGGCCTTAACTTGCATATGCTCAGTAGACTCGGCCTCACCTTGCTTTAAAGCAGTCTTGATAGCATCAATACCCTCATACAGAAAACACGACACCTCAACATCGGCTCTAATCTTAATGGCCTGCGGCGTCAACCTCCTGCTGATGTACAACTTCAACTCCTCCAAGATTTCTGCAGATGGAGCCTCCACCTCATCAAAAATAGACAGGTCTGTAATAGACAACTTGAAGGCATCATAAGCATGACCATATTTCCTCTGCAATGGCCAACCCACCGTCTGATACAACTTCTCCAACGATAAGTTGTATTTCTCTGCACAGTGTCTCAAAATAGAGTGAACGGCCTTGGACTTGTTGTATCTCTCATCACATTTGACAATGTCTTCAGCTGACACTCTTCTTTTGGAAAGGTCAATGTAGCCCTTTTCCTTGTCAACTCTCAAAACAACCGCCACTTCATTTTTACCCACACGAATCAATTTCTGAATGGACCGGATTCTTCTTCTGGATAATTCACTCAAAAGCACCATTCCTTCAATGTTATCATACTCGAGCAACTTGACATAAGCTCCCATTTCGGCGATTTCCTGGACATTGACCATGACCACCTCATCCACTTCGGGGTATTTATTTTCATAGAACCTGCAATTGGAGCTGCTCATTTTGTAGGGGGGGATTGTAGTAGGGATTAGGGAGAGGTGAAAAACGAAGGGAACTTTTTCGCACTTTTGTGCACTGCACGACCATTCAAGTTTCAACAACTAACAACTAATATCACCACTAACATGACTAATAAGATGTTTCTGATCTGGTACATTTGCCACCGCTTATATTATAAGTGGTTTAGCTAGTGACCAAGGCTTCTTCTTCTTATAAGACCATACGGATAGAATACAGTTGCAGTCTGTCGTCCATAAGTTTCAGTCAAATAGCAGTTTTGAGTTTGCTGGTCATTCAAAACCCCAATTTCTGGTACGCCAGGTAACTTCACAACCACATGGATTTTTCAAGCAGCCAAAATTGGCTGTGATATTGGCTGTGATATTGGCTGTGATATTGGCTGTGATATTGGCTGTTGACATTGGCTGTTGACATTGGCTGACATTGCCTATTGGGATTGGCTGTTGAAATTGGCTGTTGGGATTGGCTGTTTAAATTGGCTGTTGACATTGCCTGACATTGCCTGTTCACCCACCCAAACCATCAGCGTCAATATCCCAGTTATTGCTTTCTTCAACATCGACTCTCTTCTGATACGTTGATGTGGCCAAAAGGTAAACACGCCATCGGTTTGGTGTGGTTGTTTGCCAGAGAGGTGATGCTGATGAATAAAAGATGTCACATGCGTTTATCTTAGGGATTTACACGGGTTTGTGCATCCCTAATCCTATACTTTAAACGGGACTGGCTAAACACACTGGCTAAACGTCACTGTTGAGTCTCTATGGTTATATTGTGAGCGGAACCAGACGGTCAAAGGATAACTCCAATGTATATAAGGGGGACCTCGCACTATCAATACACTTGAAGATAGGACAGAGGTCTTACCTTAGATAAACACAAACTAAGTATTATGACAGATACTGAATCTCGTCACTTGTTAGTTTGTTAAAGTCCAATGAGATAAGCGTTCCAGATGCCAAGGTTTGATGGAAATTTGCAATAGTTTTCTGATAGAAAACGAGCGAGATGAAATGCAAGGGATGTAGGGGCGGATAACACCTGCACACTACATGCATATGTTTCATGCATGTGCAGGATTGCATACGCCCAGTGTATATAACAGCGAGGTTTTCCTTCCTTTAGTTTTCCAGGGCGTTCCTCGACTATTCTCGGTTCAATACATACCATGATAAATTTACGACCTAATGAATACCTTCAATATATTGACTGACAGCTTGGGGGACTGTCCGAGTCTAATATTTTTATTCATAATCCTGCACATAATCACAGGCCTGCATCTAACATCTCTACCAAGTACCTTCCTTGACCCCTGCCTCCTAGGTACCGTTGACAACTATGACAACTATTGACTGATAGTAATGTATGGTAGCCATGAAAAAGGTACCGTTGACAGGTTGGTCCAACTTCAGTTAAGACTGTGCTTTAAGGCTTCTTCTGGGTCCTCTTGGCCAGGGTCTCTCCAAGAAAGACGTCCTTTTTTCTGAAATGTCAACTTGGCGTCCATGGCAAAGACTTTATACGGTGGGTCTCAGGTTGATCTCAACATGTACAGTCCTTCTCGATGAAGACATGTACAGTTCTGCATAGACATACCTATAGACCCTATGTTGTACATGAGTTCCTATTCATTTTCGCATGGATCAGTTTTGATTGTTTTGTTAGATGCAGTCGGTCGCAAATACGTCATTATGCGAAATATTATAAATCAATCACAAATATTGCCTTTCAGTGTCCATATTATTATGACGGAATTCCAAGTTTTCAAGGAAGCAAATTTCTACCTTCCTAAGAGATACCAGATCCAACTGGTTTTGGGTAGAGGAACTTATGGAGTGGTTTGCCTGGCGGTAGATATGGACAACCCCGATTCCATGAAGCTTGCGGTTAAGAAGATTCTTAAGATTTCTCAAAAAGAAGTGTTGATCCGCAGAGCCATCCGAGAAATGAAGTTGATGAGATTTTTTCAAGGCCATCGTAATGTATGTATGAATTGTGGAGACTTATGAGAAGAGATGGGGTTACAGAACTACACTATCCATGGATTGAAAAGGCGCTATAAGGGTTACAGATCTACAGATTGAAAAGGCGCTATAAGGGTTACAGATCTACAGATTGATCAGTTACGCATTGGCTTGACTAAACCTTGACCTGACTTATGCTTGGTTATAAGGCGTTGATTGGGTTTATCCTTGACTAAGGTTGACTAGATCTGACTAGGTCGACTATGTCTTGTGCTGCCTTAGCTTCAAGTCTTCATTATGGTTACCTCTTATCACTCATTCACCCCCAGCTATCATCCCCTACTAACTTCAGATCGTCTCCCTACTTGATGTCTATCTCATAACGCTATACCCATATGAAGGTCTCTACTGCTTCCAGGAACTCATGGACTATGACCTTGCTCGCGTCCTCTATTCTCCAGTGCAGTTTCTGGAGTTCCATGTGCGCAACTTCCTTTACCAGATTCTCTGTGGTCTCAAGTATGTGCACTCGGCCGATGTGATCCACCGAGACTTGAAGCCAGGCAATATCTTGGTGCTGTCTCGAGGAGTACTTAAGATATGTGATTTTGGCTTAGCTAGGGCTATCCACGTGATGCCACGTCATAGCCTCCACCCTCCAGACCCCATCACCAACTATGTGGCTACCAGATGGTACCGAGCTCCGGAGTTGATTCTCCGTCTTTCTAACTATGGCAAACCTGTCGACATGTGGGCTGTGGGGTGTATATTGGGAGAGCTATATGGGCGCCAGCCATTGATGCCAGGAAAAAGCTCCATCCATCAATTACACGAGATTGTGAAGTACTTGGGAAACCCTCATGACGAGTATATTCTTAAAAGTGCCAATTGGATTCCTCCTGTTAAGAAACACACTCCTGTGGATTGGGCCACCGTGTATCCTTTTGCATCCAGAGAAAGTTTTGAAGTGTTGAATCTGTTGTTGAGGTGGGACCCGCAAAAGCGACTGACTGTGGACCAGATACTCAGGCATCTGTTTTTTGCCAATATTCGAGATGCTGGTGGCGAGCCACGTAACTGTAAGAGCTTCAAGTTTGGGAGGGAGGAGGATGAGAAGGATTTGAGTGTACTTCAAGTTTTGTTGAAGGAGGAGGTAGCTGCATTTCAGACTGAGCGGGCTAGGAACTGATATGCCTGACGGGGAAGTGAAGAATGAGGAGAGGGAGAGTCTAAGAAAATCTTTGTAATTTGTCTCTCTAATCTGTCTATCTGTCTATCTGTCTATCTGTCTATCTGTCTCCCTCTAATCTCTAGGTCACAAATCTATACTATAAATAGTACCAGGTCAGCACTATTGAAACTGTAATCAACTATTCTAAAGGAGAGATACGGGTTTATCTTTGTCCTTATAACTTATTAATACTTGACATTCCCCTTGATAAAATCTCATTACAGTCAGTAGGTGGTCAAATGCAGATTCTATGCATACACTGCATTGTTAGCTGCACGCCCGCACCGGGTCGGACGCATCACATGCAGCCGAACTTACCTAAAAAGGTAATATTGCCAAGCGCACGTGCGTTTAGGTTGATGTATATTTACGAAAACCTAGCGAGTATTTTGTCACATGAAACACAATATGCAACCTCGGAATTCTGCAACCTCGGAATTCTTTCTCTCGTCGTCAATTAAGCGGGGGTTTCTTCCCCTCCCATATGCAGTCCGGTTACTGACACTGCGAACTATAAGAACTGAACAACCGCTGTATTGAAACTCCTGTCCTACTCACCCCCTCCCCCCATGACACTCCATCATCCTAACCTTCAAGTACTAAAGTTTACCGTAAACTATGAAGATGGTACCTCATATGAAGTCGATGTCAAAGAAAATGATAATATTCATTTCAAGATCCCCGAGGGAACAACTTACCAAATGACTATCCATTTCTTAGTCAAAGAAAAAACTTTAACCAAACTTAGCTATAAGCAAGAGGTCAAAAAGTATAGTATGGTGGTCCGTACACGTACCGTGGACATTGGAGAAGAGTTTATTGTACTGGAGACTCCTTATAGTGTGACGTTTGAAAAGGACACCACTCCCAAGGGTATGATGCTTCGTGGAGACTACGACTGTGTGTCGACTTATTATAGTGATGGTGAGATATTATTCCAAGTTCCCTGGAAATTGAGTGTGACCAAGAAGTGATACCCTTCTAAATGGGTAGTATCCCAGTTATTTATAGTCTATACCATGTACACTATGCACGCTCATGTTTCAGACATGTTTCAGCATAGGCTGAAATTTTCGCACTCCCCTCACAAGGGGTATGCACGTCTACGCTTAAAGTCTATATAAACCTGCTTTTCCCTGGATTGAAATTACTACGTCTATCAACTTAACATGACTAGTTAGCTCCATAATACGAATATATACTGATTGATATAATCGTTGAAGCTGATAGGGATAGTGACAGTGATATTGACAGTCATACTGTTGATACTGATGCTGATACTGCTGCTGATGCTGATGCTGATGCTGATGCTGATACTGATGCTGATGCTGATGCTGATACTGATAATACTTTGATAACAGCGCTTTCCTTAATACTGATAAGAGACTGCCATTCACAATATGCAAAAAACTTGCAATATCCAAAAGAAGCTTACAACAATAAAGGTATGTGTAATAGTTGAATGGCCAGTCTCTTATCTGACAGGGAAGCATGAGGTCTCTAGTGACATTAGGAAACAGAATGGATACTGATATTGATATTGTTATGGTTAGGTTTTTACCTAATTAGTCAAACCGACGTCACTAAGGGAATCGCTATTCTTTTCATAAAGAACAAACTTCATATAAGGCCCAAAAGGGCCACCGAGAGAATATTTTTAGATGGTGGGCTTTTTGACGGATATAAGGACTAGTCCTAGTTCAGGGGTCAACTTAGTATCATCCGATAACGCAGGCCTTATTTCAATATCAGCCTGACAATTGACCCCGTTTATAGGGACTACAGGAGAAGAGTGGGACGAGCATGTCACTAGCCACTTCCAATTACGCAGCCAAGTCCTCTCCCCTTACACCCGTGAGCACCTCTTCGGTGCAAGGATGAGGTATTCACTGGTGCATTGTTTAAAGGCAGGAGCAAGAAACAGAGTCCTGGCTATTTGTCACGAGCAAGACAATAGCCTAGGGTGTGATTGTGACTGGGAACTCTCAAGACAACTTTTCCACTCATCCCTGTTCCTTTTATCCCTGTTATCCCTGATTATCATCCGATATCCGCGTTTCTTAAACGACAGTGCATCACATACGCCTGTTTCAGCACTATACCTCTCTGGAACATATGGCACTAGCGTCAATGTCCGTGTCTTAACCTGGGAGTGTAGGTAATTGTCAAGTTAGCAGGTTCATACAGGCCATATTTCCAACAAAAACGCAGAGTTCTAGGATCAAATTCGGACATATGGGCATGGCACTAGCCATGGGAGTAAAAATCACCTAGGAGGAGGCATCAGAAGTGGATTGCCAAACAAAAGCAACCATCCCTAGCAGCAGATTTAGGAGGTGGCAAGATGATACAAGAAAAGTCTATAAAGGGGACTCTATAAACCCTGGCAATTGCAATAATGGAATGTATCAAGGAATAAGCAAAGTCAAAAGTACCAAGGTCAAAGAATCTAATTATTCACCGGTTACTATCACAGTACAGATGAAGCAGGAACCGTGGTTTTAAACCCGTACATCCCTAAGATAATCCCATTTCATTGATTAAGAAATCCTCATTTAACTGCAAGGTTGATATGTCGGACAGTCCCCAGCACTCAATCAGTATATTAAAGGAACTATTATATATGCTGAGGGGTGAGCAGGTGTTACCCGCCCCTATATCCCTTGCATCTCAAATTGTTAGTATCCTGATTAGCGCACATTTTTATTTAATCTAGGTTTAATGAATATAAATATAAGAAGCCGACAATTATGACTTTTTAAATAATACAACACTAAAAGATATTTGAAATTTCTTTTTCTTTTGATACAGTGTTTTTCAAAAAGATTCAACCAATAATTCAAAATGTTCCAACCAATAATGCAAAATGTTCTAACCAATAATGCAAAATGTTCCAACCAATAATTCAAAATGTTCCAACCAATAATTCAAAATGTTCTAACCAATAATTCAAAATGTTTCAACCAATAATTCAAAATGTTCCAACCAATAATGCAAAACCTTTCGTACCCCTTTGCACAGTCTTTCAAACCAAATGTGTCAGTCAGATCCCCCATGAGTATCACACTACCCATGGGAGTAATCACCTACGATGTGCCATCAGACGTGGAATTGCCATAACCCTGACAAAGGCAGAGGAGCAATGATGCTTTCCCCTATCTTTGGAGATACCTCCGAGGATCCGTCGAGCCAAAGGCGCCATTCGCAGAGATAAGATGCGCGCGCCTTATCTACCTATTAAATTGCTCAAGGACGTTTCCGATAACGGGCATCCAATTTCCCAATAGAGATTCGCCTTATCTACCAAGTTCGAGGACGCCATTTCCCACTTTTCTATTTAAGACAAAGATTCCTCATTCTGAGAATCCATCCACGAATAAACAGAGTTTTGGAAGTACTAAAATAAAGAATCTAACAGTCATGGAAATTCTTCAAACGAGTACACCTGTACACCACAATATATATCAATTCACTGCCGAATCTATCGTACATCGTTCCCATGGTTAACTCCCATACAGGCATTTGTCCAAACACTAAGCACGTGATCTGGTCTTTTACTGTTGCGCGTTATACTCATATTGTGGAGGGAATGTCATATTAATATTCTGATTGACCGCTCTGTAGCGCTTATATACACCTTCCGTCAAGCTGCCTGCATAGACCATCCAGCCATCGCCTGGACCACGTCCGACCTTGATCAGGCCACTTGCTGATCAAGTGCTGGCTGAGTGAAACAGCAAGTGTTGAATCTGAACCGTAACTGCAGGTCATCTGAAAAAAGTTCTGCATCTTGGTCTCACAAGCATGCTGTTGCAGTTCAACATTTAGCTCAAGCAATATGGTAAGGTAGGAATTCTTCAAACTATTTTGTTGTATACAGGATAACAAAGAAACCAGTTCTGTCCGTTTCGTTTTGATCATTTATTACTGCAAGACTCCAAATAAAGTAGGTATTCATGGTATTCGATGTAGTCGTATTCGATGTAGTCGTATTCATGGTATTCGATGTAGTCGTATTCGATGTAGTCGTATTCATGGTATTCGATGTAGTCGTATTCATGGTATTCGATGTAGTCGTATTCATGGTATTCGAT
>NLAU01000876.1:0-18111 GCA_002370875.1 Metschnikowia arizonensis
CTACACTACTCCTACACTACTCCTACACTACTCCTACACTACTCCTACACTACTCCTACACTACTCCTACACTACTCCTACTCCTACTACATTTATTTGGACGCCATTTGATGATAGTAATTGCTGGTATTAATTGCTGGTATTCCTGATATTGTTGATATTGTTGATACGGGTGTACTGGTGTACTGGTGTACTGTGGTGCTGATAACAGGCGAAATTAGTCTCGAAAAGGAGAAATTGCGAAAGTCTTGTACAATGCAAATGCAAGTACATCCCAAATCGGGTTAAAAATTAACCTAATTAGTCAAGTACAAACAGATACAGTCATTCACTAACCAAATAGGAATACGGAATGGCCAACTTGGGATTATATTAAGCAAATCTGTCAGCTACAAATCAAACCAAATAGAGTGAAACACTAACCAAATTAGCAATTAGTGACAAAATAGGATTAAGTGCTGTCCAAATTGGGTTAGCTACTGCCAAAAGGGGTAACCAAATAGAGAAAGGAACTAAGCCAATTTTTACACTACTTCAACCTATGTTTTAGTATAAATTCTTATACTGGGGAGTACCTAAGAAAAAAGATATTGACATGTACGGGTTTTACATAGTGTGTTCTGCACATAGTATATCTCGGGTATGCATACACATAAAAGTACCTTACCTCCGTACATCCTAGGTACTGGTTGCAGCTAAAAACCTAAAATTACTCATGTACTGGCAGTGCATCAAGTACTAACCAAATCGGAAAGTACTACCAAATGGGATTAATTAATGGCCAAATTAGTCAAGTACTTACCAAATAGACGCAGGTTACACACTGACCGAATAAAATAAGTACAAATCAAATAGAGTAACATACTTACCATATCGGGTCAAATACAAACCAAATCGGGTTAAATATTGACCAAATCAGTCAAGTACTACCCTAATAGGATTAATTACTGACCAAATCAGTCGAGTACTAATCAAATGGAGTTAAGCACTGACCAAATCGGGTTACCTACTAACCACATTCGTCAGGTACAAACAAAATAGAATTACGTATTACCAAATGGGGACACGTATTAACCAAATTCGTCATTTAGTCACGAATTGACCAAATAGAGTAAGTTACAAACCCAATCAGTCAAGCACTGGCCAAATCGAGTCATGTAATAACCAAATCGGGTTAAATACAAATAATATTAGTCACGTACAAACCAAATCGGGTCAAATACTAACCAAATCCGTCACGTATAAACCAAATATATTTATGTTTTGACCATAAAGGGTTTGATAATGACCAAAGGAAGTCCCATACCAACCAAATTAGTCGAGTGTTACCGCATGAGGAAATTACATACCAAATGGGGTTACATAAGAGCCAAAAGAGTCAAGTACAAACCAAATGAGGTTAATTACTGATTTAAGTAGTTAGGTTCGAACTTAATGGGGTTACTTACTGCAAGTACTACCCGAATTGGTCAAGCACTGGCCAAAAGGGGTTTTGTACTTCAAGTACTTACCAAATTAGTCAGTAGTAGCCTAATTAGTCGTGTACAAACCAAAATAGTCAGTAGTAACCTAATTAGTCGTGTACAAACCAAATTAGTCAGTAGTAACCTAATTAGTCGTGTACAAACCAAATTAGTCAAGTAGTTACCAAATGCGACAAAATAATAGCCAAATGGGGTAAATACTAAGCAAATCAGTCAAGTAATGACCAAATTAGTCAAGTACAAACCCAATTGGACAATTACAATTCAAATGCGGTTATGTACTTACCAATTGGGGTTACGTACGTCAAGTAATGACCAAATTGGTCAAGCGTCGCCGAATGGGGTTAAGTACTGACCAAATTCGGTGAAATAAATGGAGTTAGTACACCAAATTTAGAGTAAAAGATAGCTCTAGAAACAGTAAAATAGATAATTAGACAAAATCAGACGAAATTAGACAATTAGACAATTAGACAATAGATAATAGACATTAGACAATTAGACATAAGACAATTAGACATTAGACAATTAGACATTAGACAATTAGACATTAGACAATAGAAAATAGACAATTAGACATTAGATAATTAGACATTAGATAATACACAATTAGACAATAGATAATAGACAATTAGATAATTAGATAATAGATAATACACAATACACAATTAGATACTAGACTTACCATTAGATGCTTATTTATCTACTGTTAGGCGCCTGGGTAGTGCCATTTGGCTACACTTATAGGTACTATATTGGTCACGTGACCTATGATGTAATATTCTATAAAAGAATGCACATATATTTTTATTACCATTTTCAAACCAAAAAAAAGTCGTTTGAAATGTACTTTGGGTCAAAATATATGGTCAGACCTTTTTGTCCCACCGAACCAGACCCAAACCCGTACACCAAAATATATACATTAGTACACCAAATAATCACACCCGTACACCGACAACAGAAAACCCTATTAACTTCACTTTTGACATCCTTAAGGTTTAACTGCGGTTAGGAGTCCTATACTCCTTAATACTTCATGTACTAGCTTAATTTCGCACTCTGACGATCTATAAGATAATTTATTCTACTACTTTTCGTTCCTCTCAGTACTTCTGTACTGATGATTTATAATCCATTGATCACTTCCTCAAAATACACGATCACGTTTTCAATAACCATCTAAACTGGACTGTAATTGTCACCGTCACCTCACTGCCTAAACAGACTCTATTACCATCCCTTATGGTGCAAATTCTACCACTTTCTTGTCAGTCTCCTCCTTAATGTACAACAGATCATCACCAGACCAATCCACTTTGACACTTCGCTGCATATCTGTGTTCTTCAAAATATGCTCTTTTTCCTTCTCCCAGTTCTTTTGCATGTCCGCAAAGCCCTTGTGCCACACCGCATCATAGACCTTCATGATCTTGGCCTGCTCAGCCTGTCGCAGCTCCTCTAACGCCATCCACTCCATATGTTTGATATCTTCCAGCGAAGGTTCATAGATGTGCCAGATCACATAGTGCGGTAAGCCAATCACCGAGTATCCCATGCGCTTGCTCATTTTTCCAAAGGCCTCTGTTTCGGCATGCTTTTCAAACGAAAATGCTGGGAAGTGCAGCCCGCTCCGGAACACTTTGGCCTTGGTCAAGATCGACACTCCGCCGATTCCATCCAAGTCCATCTCCACTTCGGGATCACCGTATGGGTCTCTCAAGTAAGCCAAATGCGGCCGCCATGTCTGATACTCCACGTACCCTTCCACAATGCACGCATCCTCGTCCAAAGAGTCTGCTAATTGCAAGCCTCCATCGGACTCTTGCCACGAGTTCAAGTCATAGGGTTGCTGGTTTCCCAACCAGTCTGGCAACGGCCGCCACACATTCGGCACAATCACGTCCTTGTTATGGTGCATCAAATCCTCCAAAATAGTGGGAGGCACGGTTTCTACATCCGCATCTCTCCAGTACACAAATGAGTGGTACGGCTTGATGGCCACAGTCCATAGCCAGTTCCGCGCACGTGCCATGAGCTTTCTCCGTGGGCCTTGCGCTGCAAAACCATGCCTGTCGGAAAACGACTGGCTAATCAGCTGACCAAAATCCTTTTCGAAGATTTCAATCTCGCCAAAATGCATCTTGGGATTAATATCAGTCTGTATTGCATTCAACTGCCTCTCCAACTCTCCCATTGTGTCATCGGACGAGTCACTGACCAAAAACGCCAAGTCAATCAACTCATGTGGATACGTCAAGTTCCTCATGTGCCCGAAAAACATCGGCAAATGTGCAGCTGCATCTCTCAAAGGAACACAAAACAATACCCGTTCATCCCGTTGCCATCCGTCGGCGGATCCCATGTAGTTGGCCAAGTCGAAGTACTCCACAGACAGCTGACCGTTGAAGTTGGGCACGTACAACGAGTTTCTAGACACTTGCACAATTCGCAAAATCGTTACCACGATTAAAATGCACAACATCACCGCCACCTTCAACTTGTGTTTGAGAAATGACCTTGTCACATCCATATTGTTGAACCACTCCTGAATAGAGGAGGAGAAAGAGGGCGTCGACTTTTCGCTATATTCGTAAGGGGTCATTTGAATTACTGACATCGACAGATATTAGTAAATATATCTATTGAAGTCAGCCCAGATAACAAAATCAATGGATTGCTGTGTTGAAGATTAAAAAAAAATATTCAGACGATGTCCTAGTATTCCAACAAAATCAATATCAATATCTGAATCTCAACAATCAAATAACAATCAATATCTGAATCTCAACAATCAAATAACAATCAATATCTGAATCTCAATAATCAAATAATAATTTTAATCCAAAGAAAAAATACCTCGTTGGACTGAATGTAAAGGAGTTGCTAAAAATAACTCAGTCTCTCAATAATATAATATTAGAAGTAGGTATCAATCCAAAACACTATTATTTCTAAAAAGAAATGTTCTTTTGGCCTGTTTGAAGCCGTTATAAAAAGAAGGTAAGGAACGTCGGGGCCAGGGTGGCTATATATATGTATATCTTGTTAGGGCAACAGGAAAAGGGGAGACAGACGATGGGAGGTTAAGGGGGGTCAGAAACTTTGTAGAACCTGTATATTGCTATTGCGTGAATGGGCGCTATGCACACAAAAAGAGATGAAACACGCCTGAAGCACAAGGAGAGACGTATATAAGTATCGGCGCTCCCTGCAAAGAAAATGGATGCCTTTAACACTCTCATTTTTCTTTCAAGATCTGGGCGCGCACTCTCCCGCGACATGACCGCACCGTTTACTCACATGCAAAAACTTGAGCTTTATGCAGCGATGTGGTGTACGTGGCTGACGCATTTACTTGGAGCTATTTTTCTTGAATTTTCGAGAATTCGGGCTATCTGATTAAGTGCAAAAATTCCACGTTTTTTTTCGCTTTTTTTCCCGTTCATTTTCGGGTTTTTTTCTTGGCTTTATTCTTTTTTTTGACAGATGTGTATGTGTCACATTCCCCATGGGTACCTACGATGTACGATCAGACGTGGAATTGACATATTATTAACCCTGACAAATGGAACGATGGTATCGCCCTTCCCTCTAATCGTCCGAGGTTTTCTCCGATGATGGCTGTGCAGAAGGCGACCCCAAGGAGATGAGGCGCAATGTCGACTCAGCCTCCCTTTTTAGAAGGCCGGATAAACCGACCTCGCATCTTCCGCGCTTTCTATATAAGACTCAAGGATTCCTCATTCTGAGAATCCTTCCACGAATAAACAGAGTTTTGGAAGTACTAAACAATCATAAAGAATCTAACAGTATGGGTATTTTTGTAAAGAGGAAACTTCCAGTTCCGCATCAAACATCAGTACAGTCCAGAGATGATGGAGTAGCTTCATCAAGATAAGTAAATACTCCATTAGTAGTACTGTCCTCAGACTGGGAGAAGGTTCATTAGCACCTTCAACGATCAGTTGAGAAGTACTCTTAGTGAGTCTTGTGGATGTATTTGTCTGATTTGATTTATAAACATGAGCGAAGAATCCTCCTTATATATTGGAGTGGACCTTCACCCCCACCACACCCTTTTTCGGGTAGGTGAGCACATTCTTCCTTGAGAAATTCTCTATTAGAAGAACAAAGGGCCAACTCATAACAAGTCAATTTAAGCACGGTACATAAACCCCCCAACTCTCACGCTTTGATTCTCAACACTTTTAAGTCCATGTGGGTGATTTGAAACATCCGTACACCAGGCATTATTTTAGCGATTTCATTTCAACAAAGCAAAGCAAAAAGAAAAAACGTGAAAGAAAAAAAAAAGAATTCACATACCAGCAAAGCTCGCAAAATCATCATCCACGCATGTTATTTCATGTGGCGTTGATGGCTTTTATATGGAAGCTCAGGATGAACTCTATATGCCGGATGTGTTTATTTGCGCGTCATCATCAGGTAAACAAGAGGCGCTAACCAAAAGTTCAGCACCAGGCGCTTCCGCTTCCATTTGCATAGCTATTAATATATTGCAGAGTTCTGCAATATTTTTCAGATAAAAAAAATATCTTGTTTCAGGTCTGTTTCAGATTTTTGCCGCCATCTCACGTGTTATACAACTTGATTCAGTTATACCTTTTACCATTCCACATCTTTTATTACTCTCTTGTTTCCCTTGCTCCAAATCCCCCCCCTGAATATCAATGAAAGTGGAAGAACTTATTATAGATGGTTTCAAATCTTACGCTACAAGAACAGTGATTAGCGACTGGGATCCCCAGTTCAATGCCATCACCGGCCTCAATGGGTCAGGAAAATCTAATATTTTGGACGCTATTTGCTTTGTTCTCGGTATAGCGTCCATGACCACAGTCAGGGCTTCAAGTCTCCAGGATTTGATCTATAAAAGAGGCCAAGCCGGTGTTACTAAAGCGTCTGTCACCATAGTCTTTGATAACTCGGAAAAAGACAAGTCCCCAATCGGCTTTGAAAACTCGCTTAAGATTTCCGTGACGCGGCAGATCATTTTGGGTGGCTCATCCAAGTACCTTGTCAATGGCCACAAAGCTCAGCAACAAACAGTGTTGAATCTTTTCCAGTCGGTGCAGTTGAACATCAACAACCCGAATTTTCTCATCATGCAGGGAAAAATCACCAAAGTGCTCAATATGAAACCACAAGAAATACTATCGTTGATTGAGGAGGCTGCGGGGACGAAAACCTTTGAAGATCGGAAAGATAAAGCCATCAAGACCATGCAAAAGAAAGAGGCCAAGTTGATGGAGATTCGGAACTTGCTTAAAGAGGAAATCGAGCCCAAGTTGGAGAAGTTCCGTTCGGAAAAGCGCATTTTCTTGGAGTTCAACAAAATTCAGATTGATCTCGAGCGCATCCAGCGCATCGTCAAGTCTTACAACTACAGGAAATACTCATCCAGCTTCGATAACTTCTCCAATAAAAAGTCCGAGAACGAAGCGGTGATTAGCGACTTGCACCGGACCATTGAGCGGCTTGGCGGCGAAATAGCTAACTTGAACGCGGATCTAGACCAGGTTAAGGAGCAGAAGAAGGCGGAACTGAGCAGTGGCAGCCGTATCGAGGCCTTTGCAAAGGCTGACTCGGAAATTTCCGACGACCTTACCCGTTTAAGAACAACCCGGGACTTGACACTAGAAAACTTGGCCGAGGAAACCGCTATTTTGGATCGATCCTGCAGGCAGCGCGAGATCTTGGAGCTGGACATTGCCAAGTCTCTGGAGACATTTTTCTCGTTTGAGGAAAATCACCGGCAGATCAAGGAGAGGTTTTCCCGCATGACCGATGAATTCAATCAAAAAGAGGAATTGTTCTCCACGCTATCCACAGGTGTCACAGCCAAGGGCGGTTTTGACGGAGGGTACATATCTCAGATGAAGGCGCTCAAGGAGGAGTTGAGCGACACCCAGAGCGTGATCAACCAGCTGAACTTAAAGCTCCTGCACCTCCGTGAAAAGGTTGCCGGCGATGCCAAGCGAATTACGCAGGCCAAGGCCGAAAATGCATCGTTGATAGCCGAAATGCAGAGCTACGAGCAGGAAATCGCGGAGAAAAAGGCGCAGTTCGAGAAGTATGGCTTCAATCCCAAGGAATATCAGGCTTTGAGAGACCAGGAGAGCCTCATCCGAAAGCAGATTGTGGAGTTCAATCAGCAGCTCAATTACTTGAAGCGCGAGATCGGCGGAAACGTGGAGTTCACATACTCCAAGCCATATGCCAACTTCAATGCCGAGTCCGTGAAAGGTACGGCACTCCAGCTCTTCAGCATCAAAGAGAACTCGACGGAGCTGGCTTTGGCGTTGCAGGTATGTGCAGGAGGTCGGCTTTACAATGTGGTGGTGGATAATTCAAACACGGCTTCGGCTTTGCTTGAGCGTGGCAACCTTAAAAGAAGAGTGACGATTATTCCGCTTGACAAGATCTCTGCTCGGCGGGTTTCGGCGGACAAGGTCCAGTACGCCGCGGAGAAGTGTCCAGGAAAGGTTGAGTTGGCAATAAATTTGATTGATTTTGACGGTGAGGTGGAGAAGGCCATGGCCTACATCTTTGGCTCGACATTTATCTGTAAGGACCCGAAGTCAGCCAAGGACGTGACGTTTGACGCCAAGATCCGGGCACGTTCCATCACGTTGGACGGCGACATTTACGATCCCGAGGGCAACTTGTCCGGTGGGTCACGGCGCAATAACTCATCGATTCTTCTCAAGATGCAAAAGTATAACACGTTGCTCCGGCAAATGCAGCAGTACGAGGTGAAGCACCAAGAGATACAGGAGCAATTGGCCAAGATGGAAACTCTCAACGAGTCCACCAAACAGCTCCAAACAGAGCTCAACTTGAGCAAGCACGAGATGTTGTTGTTGCAGCGGAAATTGGACAACAGCGGAGGGACCGGGGTGATCCGGGAGCATCAAGCTAACATGCAAGAAATCAGCCAGTTGGAGGCCAGCATCAAGGATGCAGAGGCCCGTGCGGCCGAGCTCGAGGTGCAGATTTCGTCTGTAAGCAGGGATATACAGGAGTTCAACCAGGATAAGGGCCTGAAACTTCGAGAATTGGAGGCGGAGATCAAGGAGCTCAAGGGCCAGCTCCAGAAGGGGAACCTCAAGGTCAAGCAAACCGAGGAGCAGTATGAGAACCTCCAGCTCGAAGTGGACCAGAAAAAGGTGGAGTTAGCGGCAATCACCGAGTCCATTGAAGCGGTGCAAAACAGTATTGCCGAGACGCAAAAGAAACTCGGCGAAACCGAGCAGAAACTCGTGGATGTGGAGCAGAGGCATTTGGAGGTGCGCACGCAGTTGGATGAAGAGCGGGCCAAGGTGTTAGGGTTGAACGAAGAGATTAACGAATTGAACAAGATTATCACGGAGAAAAGCGAGCAGCAAAGCCAGGCCAAGCTCCAGGCGCAGAAGTTCAGTCACGACTTGGAAAAGTCAGCAGAAGCCACGGACGCCATGCGGCGCATGTTGGACCTGCTCATAGAGGAAAACGAATGGTTGGCGGATGAAAATGTGGTGGACGGCATCATTCAGCAGTACCCGGACATCAATGTGGAAGAGTACGAGAATCAGGGCACCATTTTGGCGGAACGTGTGCAAAACATGAAGCGCAAAGTGAACCCCAACATCATGAACATGATCGACAATGTGGAGAAGAAGGAGGCGGCGTTGATCCACATGATTCGAACCATCGAGAAGGACAAGTCCAAGATCGAGAATACCATTGAAAAGTTGAACAACTACAAGAAGGACACTTTGGACAAGACCTACCGCAAGGTGTCGATAGACTTTGGAGATATCTTTGCCGACCTCCTTCCGGGGTCCTTTGCCAAGTTGGTTCCCATCAACCCAAACGACGTGACGTTGGGGCTTGCGGTAAAGGTGAAGTTGGGGCCAGTATGGAAGGAAAGTTTGGTGGAATTATCAGGGGGACAGCGGTCATTGATAGCATTATCGCTCATCATGGCACTTCTACAGTTCAAGCCAGCTCCGATGTATATCTTGGACGAGGTAGATGCGGCGCTCGACTTGTCACATACGCAAAACATTGGGCATTTGATCAAGACGAGATTCCGGGGCTCTCAGTTTATTGTGGTTTCATTGAAGGAGGGCATGTTTACGAATGCCAATCGGGTGTTTCGGACAAGGTTTCAGGATGGTACCTCCATGGTTTCTGCCATGTAGGGCGAATTATGACAGACTTCATGATCTCAGTCTGCACCGATATCGAGCACGGCTTCACAGACTTTAAAGATCTGAGCATCCTCTGACACTACAATGCATGTATTACATGTATTAGTGATCCTATGGTACGTTCACCGGTACCACCTGCCTTTTCCTAAGCTATCAAATGCAAAGAAACCGGAAAGCTACAAATCCATAGGACTAGACTGGACTGGGCTGACTGGACTGGGCTGACTAGACTGGAGTGCACTGACTAGACTGGACTGGACTGGACTGGACTGGGAGATCTTCGAGATTGGTAGAATGCTATTGATTTATTATTCTCCATCACAGCCAATGGGAACTCTCTAGTTCGTCGTTGGAAGGATATCGGTAATGGTATGAACACGACCACCATCCAGGAAGGCAATCAGAGATGTCCAAAGTCGAGAACAGGTGGATTGGTGAACTTGAGAATCCGTTGATGCCAGCGGTATTTTAACTGGTTGGATACCTCGGTGCCGTGGAGTTTCCCATTTAGGATCCAAATCTTGTTCGGTCTTGTTTGGGGTATCTCTAACATGGCAGTCTCCAAGAGGGGACGGAGGAAGTTGAAGGTTAGTACGACGAGGTGGCTGAATTTTGTTCAAGAAGCAGCAGATTTCCAGAGCTCAAGTGTGTCAATGACTTGCACGACAATGACTTGCACGACAATGACTTCCACGATAATGACTTCCACGATAATGACTTCCACGATAATGACTTTCACGATAATGACTTCCACGATAATGACTTTCACGATAATGACTTTCACGACAATGACTTCTTCACCAAGAATGACAATGATTATTGGAGCCATCTAGCATAATTCATCCAGCTTTTCACAGGATGTACGCAGCCGTCTTTATGGTAAGAGATTGACCGAGGTGTTTGCCATGTACGGGAATCCACAATTGCCTTTTCTTGATGGACGTTTTGTCTTGAATCAATGCTAGTACCAACAGAAACAAGTGTTGACACATGAAAACCTTTGGAGCTTTATTCAGATTTCTGTCGACTTTCTGTCTTCCTGATGGTACAACCTCAGACCCATGACACATCAACATCTCAACCCTGGAGTCGCCGCCACTTGGCAACTACAACTACGGACTCTAGCCGTGGTCGTATGTTTAATCTAATCAAAATATTAACGGCGCAGGACATACCAACATGTCCTCTTGCACACCCACAGAATCGAGTAAGCTATTGTAAGAAGGGAAGTGTAATTAAGAATGTTACTGAGGGGTAACTAGACTGAAATGATGCACCTACAACTATAGGAGTAGATCTATAAGTCTAGTATACTCTCTACTCTATATACACTCTACTCTACAGTATACTCTCTACTCTATATACACTCTACTCTACAGTATACTCTCTACTCTATATACACTCTACTCTACAGTATCATGCACTATATGCAGGATATTAATTTATATAGCCCAAAACATAGAGACTAATTAGTTAGTGAAATTTGAAGATTATAAAGGTGAAAAATATGGAAAGTAGTGAGGACTGTACTAATTAGTGTAATAAATGAGTAGGGTATTTAGGACAGGTTTTTTTTTTTTTTTTTTTTTTTTTTTTTTTTTTTTTGTATTAGTTTATAAGAGTCAATAAATTTGGTGATTGAAGAAATCTCATGAGAAAACTCTCGAGACTTGTCTCGAGAGTTAAAAACTCCCAGAGAACAGCTAAGTTAGCTGCGGGCAGCGAGGATAAAAGCGGATTCGCGCAAGTTTGATGACCTTTAGGACAATTTAAAGCGATCGAAGGGATTAAAATAAGCCATGTTCAAACGAGTTGAATCTGGATCATCTGACCAATGGCATACTCGATGGATACTCTTTCCAAATGACTTCGGCAATAGTGCAATCGAAATAGATGTGCTTGACCTTTTGTTCAATTGTTGACGATTTGAGAACTTCCCATGGCCTAGCACAAGGGCAAGTAGTGGATAAGCTGTTGAAGTGATTTCCTAGTAGAACAAGTGATGAGGGATGATGGATGATGGATGATGAGATAATGGGATAATAGGATAGGATAATGGGATACGATAATGGGATACGATAATAGGATACGATAATAGGATAGGATAATGGGATAGGATAATGGGATAGGATAATGAAATACGATAATAGGATACGATAATAGGATACCATAATAGGATACCATAATAGGATAGGATAATTGTCAGATCTCCCATGGGTGTAAAAATCACCTACGATGTGCGATCAGACGTGGATTGCCAAACAAGTGGAAAAGCAATCCATCCATTTCCTACTCTCACCGGAATTGTCATTGTCTACTCCTGCTATTCAACCATTCCCGACTCTCATCGGAATTGTCTCGCTCGGATTAGGACATAACAATTTTCTATATAAGACTCAAGGATCCCTCTTTGTGAGAATCGATCCACGAATAAACAGACTTTTGGAAGTACTGAACAATCATAAAGAATCTAACAATAATAGGATAATGAGATAATGAGATAATGAGATAATAGGATAGGATAATATGATACGATAATAGGATAGGATAATAGGATAGGATAATATGATACGATAATAGGATAGGATAATAGGATAGGATAATATGATACCATAATACGATACCATAATACGATACCATAATACGATACCATAATACGATACCATAATACGATACCATAATACGATAAGGAAGGTTGTCTTGAGGTTTCCAGTCACAATCATCCTTGGTTATTGTCTTGCTCGTGACAAACTCCGGAGCCAGTACCTTTTTTTCTTGCTCCTTAAACAATTCACCAGTGAATATTCCTTGTACCGAAGGGTACTCACAGGTGTAGGGAGAGGACTTGGTTGCGTAATAGGGCACCCACTCTCCTGTGTCCCTCTAAAAGGATCTTCCTTTAGAATTATCAGGGTAATTTTAAGGCCTGAGGTATTATGTCATTCTCTGAGTCCATTATGGATGATACTGAGTTTATCCCTAATGCACTTGAACTAGGAGTAGTCCTTATATCCGTCAGCCCACCACAAATATTTTTTCGGAGACCCTCTTGGGCCTTTTTTGGCTTGTTCTTCATAAATAGGCGGAAATCTGGATATTTTGTTGGAAGAGCTTGTAGAACCAGTTGTCTTTATCATATAATATGTTGAAACAAATCAGCATAGACCTCCACACACACTCGGAAAATCTCCGATATTAGGTTAATGAGTTGTCAGTTTCTTAGGCATTGGTTTATCAGTCTGAGGCATTGGTTTCAGTCTGGCATTGGCGACTGGAGGTCTCCATACAGCTTTGAGAAGAAATATGTTAATGGGTGAGTCGTAACCGTCCGATATTTGAGCTGTTAACACCGTATTATCCCAGATTAATGCAGCCTCATAAAGTTTCTGAGGGAATTTTAGATGAGGATGAGTTGGAAACAGGGTACGAAGACACAAGGATTTCTTTTCTTGCAAAATCCTTGTATCCCCTTCGGAACCAATAAAAATATTCAAGTCATCAGCAAATGCACTTTAACAATGGTATTTTTTGTATTAGTTTATTGACTTAAGATCAATAAATTTGGTGGAAGAAAAAACTCCCACTAGAGATCAGCTAAGTTAGCTGCTGAATAGCGAGGATGACCTCCGTCAAGCGAAACTTTATGATAATTTAAAGCGGTCGATCTTGGGATTGAAATAAGCCATATTCAAACGAGTTGAACGGGTGTTAATGCAGGAAGATGAGAAGGAAGATGTCATCCTTCTTTCTTTTGGTAGGTTTCTGGTGTATAAGAAGTGACTTTGTGAAATAATAGAATCGATGGTGATAGGAAGTTAGGAAGTTAGGAAGTCATATTTGTCATAGGAAGCCTTAGTAAGTCATCACCTCGGGCAGTCTTCCAAGGTACCAGCCTCAAAGGCATATTTTGCAATCTCGCATATCTACAAGTTGTTGAAGAAAAACCCCAATGCAGATTGCAAGTTGGTGTTCTTGACCGCGTCTCTTTTGAAGGTGGCCACGAAATCAAATGTGGACGAGAAATCCCAGGCCAAATGGGTCAAGATGTTTCTGAAGGCTATCCAACAACACCCCATTATTGTTGGAGGAGGTGATGGTATTTCAGACAACTATTCTCATTATCAAGTACTACATTTCTAGCATTCAAAAATATGCTTCTCTTGCGGGTGGCATCCAACTACCAAGACTTGCTTGAATACGTCTTCCACTTCTGGAACGAAAATGAAACCTGTACCAGGTATCCATTTTTACATCTCAAAGATTTTTGTTTGGGTTACCAATGGCATACTCGATTGAAGGGGTTTTGGATGCACCCAAATAACTCCGGCATTGAAATAGTTGAGTTTGACCTCCTTCAGACACTAAGATTGGGTTTTTTTCGAGACAAGTCCCGAGAGTTAAAAACTCCGACCAGAGAACAGCTCATCAAGCTGCAGGAGAGAAAAGGAGTAACCGGTTGCGCGCAAGATTAATGACCTCCGTCAAGCGAAACTTTAGGACAATTTAAAGCGGTAGATAGAAGGGGTTAAAGTAAGCCATGTTCAATCTAGTTGAATTAGGCGTTAGCGCTGGGAGATCAGAACGAAGTTCGTCATCCTTCTTTCTCTTGGTAGGTTTCCGGTGTGTAAGAAGGGTCCTTGTAAAATAAAAGCGATCGAGTTTTTGGAAATCTGCATTTGGGTTTCCAATGGCATACTCGATGGAGACAATGGCATACTCGATGGAGACAATGGCATACTCGATGGAGACAATGGCATACTCGATGGAGACCAATGGCATACTCGATGGAGACCAATGGCATACTCGATGGAGACCAATGGCATACTCGATGGAGACAATGGCATACTCGATGGAAGGGTAATGTTGCACTGTCCAAATGACTTCTGCTCAATCCATTCAAAATAGATGTGACCTTTTGTTCAATTGTCTCCAACAACTTCCCATGGCATAGCACAAGGCAAGTAGTGGATAATCTGAAGTCATTTCCTAAGTGGAACAAGTGATAATAATCATAGGAATGAGTGAAGATTGTCTTGAGCTTTCGCCTGAAGAGTTCCCAGTCTCGATCTCCCCCTATGTCCATTATCGTCTTGCTCGTGAAAACTCCGGAGCCAGCACCTTTTTTTCTTGCTCCTTCTTTTAAACAAATCACTGTTGAATGCCGCTTCCTTGTATCTGTGGGGATACTCGGGTGTATGGGAGACTAATGGATATGCCCCTAAGCTAGAGACATGTTCCTCCCATTCGGCACCTGAAGTCCCTCTAAACGGGTCCTCCTTCAATATCGTCAGATATGTACGGGTTTATCTTAGGTAGCACGGAATGTACAGGTTTTTACTAGTTCAAATTTGATTTGCAAATGTGATTTTTTGAAATTTTTAGGCTTTAAATTCATGCGCCAAAAGCTTGTGTAATTTTTGATAAAAACCCGCACCAAATGTCAAAAGGCAAAGCAGTCACACTTGTGAAAGCAAAGAAAAATCGAAATTGGAAGGAAAAAAGAAATCTAACTTTTCACCATCTTTTTGATCTGAAAATATCTTTAGTTATATAAATAAAATGTCTTTTCTTTAGAATCCTGCATATAAGCCACAATGGTGCACGGGTCGGGCCACTTGACCACCACTACTAAGCACATCCCCACCTACCTATCCTTAGGGAATCAACTACCTCATTAGAATGCCATGGTCACGTGAACTACTCAAGCCTTGTAGCCTGGAACCATCTACATCTTGATATATGTATGCCTGATCCTGCCGACAGCTCCTTTTACCTTCACACCCTTTACCACTATGCCCAACCATCTTTAAAGTAGGAGTCATCATATCTCAATTCCTCAAAAGCCATGGGGAAGGGATGCCAGAGTACTAGACTATACTACTGAGTAAAGTACTATTGGGTACTGAGTCCTGCCCATAACTCACTTCGCACCGATGACTTGTTGCAACATGTTGAACTGCAGCATGTGAGACCAACATGCAGGATGCAAGTCCGCTTGGTACATCGGTGCATCAGGAGGACCAAGTAACCAGGGATTATTATCTTAAGTACTTACTAGTAAAATTTTATACAAGAAGTTTTCTGTGGGTCTGGTAGTGGACGACATATGTATTCCCCATATAATTTGATTAGATTGGACTGACTGTAGATAACTGAACTTCACTAGACTAGTATTTTTTTACTAGACTGTAATCTATAATTTAGTAACTTTCCTTTCCAAAGAACTTCTAGGGATGTACGGATGGATCTGGGATCAACCTGGCCGACGAAGTAGTAGCAATACATGAACCAAACCAACCACCAATCTACTACCCCATAGTTGGAAGAGATTCCTGAAGACGGCTCAACCACTGTGAAAGGCGGTAATAATCTGTACTTTTAAAACTGTTTAGATGGACTGTAGTAGAGTGACTTGGACTATAGGTGTAGGTATAGTATAGGTGTAGGTATAGTATAGGTGTAGGTATAGTATAGGTGTAGGTCTATGTCTATGTATAAATCTAGGTCTAGGTCTAGGTCTATCTCTACCTCTACCTCTATCTCTATCTCTGTGTCTTGGTCTACTCTAGGTCTACCTCTATGTTTAGGACTGTAATTTCACTAGACTTGGACTAGACTGTAGTTGAACTAGACTAGTTATACTAGCTACATGAGACAATATACTACATCTATACTAAGCCCTAGTTAGTTTAGTAGATACTAGGACTCCAATTAGTAATTTAATGACTATAACAGTACAGTTGTAGATTTATACAAGTATGACACTTTTCTCAACAACAATTTGCTAGTCCAGTTTTATTTGTTGTTGTGTTTATCATGTTGAATAAGATCTTCAAGTTGAACTTAAAAATAAATTTATAGTACGTTCTTTAAACCGAGATTTTTGGCATAAATTTGGATATGGATGGTGAAATCAAGACAATGCAAGGAAAGTGCCGGAATTCAACTTTAGAACTGATGTCTTGGAGTTTTTGGTCAACTACCATGCCACGCATAATATACAATATAGATTTACAACTACAGCTACACTATCATCTAGACTATGTAATAGTACCAGGTTTTACCAGTACTGAGTTTATTAGAAGTGACTAGTATAGAGTTTGTAAGAGTAGACAGTGTGATGAGTGCAGTGTAATTTTACTAGACTGGACTAGACTCTAATTTCACTACTCTAGTTGGTCTACGGGATCTACGGCTAGCCCAACTGGTCAAATGGGTAGTTTTTTGACCAATCAACGAATAGTAAAGACTAAACTTATGTAGAAGAATCTATGAAGCATTTAGAATCGCTCCAATAGTAGCTTGAATAGTAGCATGAGTATCAAGTGTAGGTGTAGGTCTATCTCTAGGTCTACCTCTACCTCCACCTCTAGGCCTACTCTAGGTCTCCTTTTATAATTGACTGAGCCTTCACCAGTTATTACCTTATTAGGACAATAACTTCAATTAGAAAATAAGACCACTAGAGCGCTTCCTTAATAGTGTGCGCATACCATTATTTCTAACATGACCTTATTTCTCAAGAGGTCTTGATGCAACATGTGCCGTCCCAGAGTCAAACAGGACGAGCAATTCTACACAAGCCTGAACATGGTTACGTGGCGTGTGCATACAGCCCAGTTGGAAATCTATAAGATAAACCCTCAATAAATGAAAACTGAAAAAGAGCTTTCTTAGTCAGCAGCTATAAAAAACATATACTAAGAATTACTTCACATTTAAGGAGACTAGTTAAAAAGGAGAAGCCTCCGCAATATGCAGGCAGGCTAATTGCTTACTGTGCAACAGCAATACAGTGTTTTTCAAAATGATTCAAACCAGTGCAAAATGATTCAAACCAGTGCGACATAATGCCACACTAGCAAAATGTTTCACACCAACTTGCATTAGAATTCAATATTCTGAAATCATAAATCTGGAGGATTGCCTCATACGTACTACATTTGGGAGTCTTGCAGTACCAATTAATGGTCAAAACGGACGGAACTGAACTGGTTTCCTTGTTATCCTGTATACAACAACTTGTGAGGGGGGTTTCTGCAGGCATGCTTGTTGAGAGTATGTTAAGGTTTGCTTAGAGCGTCAATCATTCTAATTGTTAAGAAAATATGCTACTGTACGACAAAACAAAAAAAATAGATAAAAAAGAGGAAAAAGAGGGAAAAGAAAAAAATAAAGGGGCGGTGGTTGGATTATTTCGATTTTTTGTATTATCTTACGAAAATAGTTTGAAGAATTTGGATGACACCATTTGGTTTGAAAGACTGTGCAAAGGTAATTCCTTTGGACAGGACGACCAGTCTCTCTGTCATAAGCCAAAAGGTAAAATCTATGTATATCTATGTATATCTATGTATATCTATGTATATCTATGTATATCTATGTATATCTATGTATATCTATGTATA